>WWET01002060.1:229253-241095 GCA_011038615.1 Limnodynastes dumerilii
AACTAATATATTATATAGACTCATTACATGCAAAGTGAGATATTTCAAGCCTTTATTGGTTTTAATTTTGATGATTATGGCTTATAGCTTAAGAGAACCCCAAAACCGAAATTTCTCAAAATTCTCCATGTGGATTCTCCATCCTGTGGGTTAATAATCTTGTAACTTTCTCTCTCAGTGAAGGATCATAACGTATCCATCTTTACCTTCTCAAACCTTTTGTCTTCCAGAGATATCAACTCGTCTATCTGCTTTAAATTAACTTTGGGGAGGAGTTTGAGGATTCTAGAATGTAGGATTCCACCTGTACTGCTATTAGTTTCTGCTCATGTATTTATTGTATTACTGAGTCTGCCTTGCCCCACTCTAGTCTAGTCTGCATTATCTGCGTATTTAAATCTGTTGTGTCCTGCCTCTCGGGATTATAACAGCTTCTTCATGCCGGAGTCCCTGCACAGTGTGACCCAGGAATCAGACACAGGATATTTGAAGGGTTATTCCCGTGTCAGACTCGGGTTGCTGCAAGTGTGAATGGTGAAACCCGGGTTTTTCAACCCGGGTCTCACTGAAATGAAGCTGATTGAGTCTAAAAGACCCAATCAGCTTTGTTGCTTTTAAAAAACAATTTTTTAATAAAAAATACATGTTTTAAATATAGAAAAATAATAAATTAATTTAAAAAAATGACCCTGAAAAAATAGGAAACAGGCAGTACCAGCCGAAATGGAGGTCCTGCGCATGCATCGAATGAATGAAGTCCTGCGAGGACACGTAGGATCATGGCAGGACCTTGCAGGAGAGGTGAGTAGTTGAATAGGGTATATTATTGTATACCCTGTTCTATTCTATTCTCTATACTATTGTATACCCTATTCTATTGTATAGAATATGGTATACAATAGTATAGAGAATAGAAAAGGGTATACAATAGTATAGCAGTATAGAGCCCAAAGAGTCCCGGGTTAGGCCCGTTCAGTGTGAATGGGCCTGACCCGGGAATTTCCCGGGTCTAAGCTGCAGTGTGAACAGGATCCCCCCCTGCAGGGCTGATATGTGCTCCGGCAATAACCCGGGTCAAAAACCCTGGGTTTTTGCTGGGGCGGCAGTCTTAACGGAGTATTATTTAGACTTAGGATAGGAAACATCACCTCTCAACACTAGTACTGTTTGTAACAGATGAAATATGACTCCCCTGCAATCAACATGGTTTAGACCAGGTGTGACTTTAAGTTCATATTTTAAGAAGATTCTTAAGTATGAATCAGGTCCTTCATTTCAAGCACCTTCTTAAGTCTGGATCCAGCCCAATGTCACACAGTAATATCGCCAGGTGACATGATTGTCACATAGCAATGTCCTCAGATTACATGATTATTTCACACTGTAACGCTGGACCGGATTCACAGGTAAGAATGAGTTAGGTGCGGCCGCATCCACCCCTTTCTCACCCACCCCCATTTTTAGGAACGTTATGGAACTTAAGAGTGCCATAGGGCTTCCCTACGTAACCATGCGCATTTTCCTACTTAAGAAGAAAAATGGGCACAGAGAAACCCTCCCCCTGCTCCCCGGCTAATCTAAATCCCCCCCTCCCACTTCTAACTAAAACATCCCCGAGGCGGCATTAGCACACCCCCTTCTGCCTGAATTACTCCTCTTTAAAGACCGCACAGATTCAATCTACATACCTAAATGGTACCTAGATTGCGTAAATTACACATGTGTAGTAGTTCATTTCTCAGTTTTACGCACTTAAGAAGCACAAACTTCATAAGTGTGAATACAGCCCGTTGTCTCCAGGTCACATGACTATAACATATTGTTATATCCTCTGGTCACATGTATATACAACACATTAATGTCTCCAGGTCACATGATTATGTCACATAGTAAAACTATAACTCTCCTGTATTATTTCTATATTGTCATCCCGCCACTTCTACATTTCCACTTCGACCACTGGTAATGTCTATAGGTCACATGATTATGTCACACAGTAATGTCTATAGGTCACATGATTATGTCACACAGTAATGTCTCTAGGTCACATGATTATGTCACACAGTAATGTCTCCAGATCACATGATTATGTCACACAGTAATGTCTATAGGTCACATGATTATGTCACACAGTAATGTCTCCGAGTCACATGATTATGTCACACAGTAATGTCTCCAGGTCACATGATTATGTCACACAGTAATGTCTCCAGTTCACATGATTATGTCACACTGTAATCTCTTCAGTTCACATGAGTGTCACACAGTAATGTCTCCAATTCACATGATTATATCACATGGTAATGTCTTCAGGACATATGATTATACCACACAGAAAATCAATGTCACAAACAGTCTTGCCCCAGAGTTTTGTTTTGCTTCCTTACATCTGTCTCTATACAAATATTCATAATACTGAGCTACAAAACACTTCTTTGATGTTTTATATGGTCTAAACATAATTGCAGCAGTCATTTTATAGTTCTTATGGTCACTTAGGAATTAACTGACCTAAAATCCTTGGTTACAGTCAACGTTCTAAAACCCCTTTCACATCACCACCAAAACACCCATGTATTTGGTGGTGATGTGAAACATCCCTTTTTCAGCTATCTGGGTCTAATGACCCGGGATTCAGACCTGGGGAAAAAAGAAGGGTTTTACCCGGGTCTCACACGGGACTGGAGGCAATGTGAAAGGTCCTGGGTTGTTTTTCAACCCAGGTCCTTCACAAAGACACCTGATTGGACAGATTTCTTTACTATTGCTATGGCAATAGTAAACAAATCTGTAGCCGGGAGCTGCGCACAGGGACCATGGTGGACCAGAAAGGAGACATGCATGTACTAAGTTTGCAGTGGCAATTAGGGGAACTGCAGGCAGACTGACCAGAAAGGAGACCTATAAATAAAAAAAAAAAATGCTGTCTGACTCCTTTCAGGTCCTCTTTTTTTAAAAGTGCCATGGTTTATTAAATAAGTGAAGTCCCCTTCATTTTTTACAGCCAATAAGAGCTCCTGTTAGGCTGATTGACAGTTGCTTGCTGTCCCGGGAAATTAATGGCACATGTGAAAGGGTTTGGTTTTTTTTTTGACCCGGCATTTCGCCCAGGAAAAACCCAGGTAGAAAATCCTGGGTTTTTAAGAGATGGTGATGTGAAAGCACTATAATGTCCTTATCGGCTACTTGTTTTAGTACCAGTTCTTATGTGCTGCATTAACTTGTCTTTACATTCTATAGTTGGGAGTGCCGATAAGGGTTAATAGCACACTTAGTAAATTTATTTAATTAGGAATAAAACAAAGGAGTCATTCTTGGCACTCAGTGTTGCTACTATTATTTAGTCTTTCTGGGCCATCTGCCTGCAGTTCCACTATTCGCCACTATGAACTTAGTATATGTATGTCCCCTTTCTGGTCCTCCTGTGTTTGGACCAGAAAGGAGACATACATGTACTAACTTCATAGTGACAAATAGTGGAAATGCAGGCAGACGGACCAGAAAGGAGACCTACCTAGTATAACTACTAAAAAAAACGCAGCCTGTCTCCTTTCAGGTCCTCTTTTTTAAAAGTGCCGTAGTTTATTAAAAAAGTTAAGTCTCTTTATTTTTTTCAGCCAATAAGAGCTCTTCTTTAGGCTGATTGACAGTTGCTTGACAGGGCAGACCTGGGAAATCCAGTGGAGATGGGAAAGGGAATTTCTCGGGTTTTTGTGGACTTATAACACAGCTTTTGTTTTTGACCCGGCATTTCGCCCAGGAAAAACCCGGGTAGAAAATCCTGGGTGTTTAAGAGGTGGTGATGTGAAAGCAGTATAATGTCCTTATCGGCTACTTGTTCTAGTACCAGTTCTTATGTGCTGCATTTCCTTGTCTTTACATTCTATAGTTGGGAGTGCCTATAAGGGTTAATAGCACACTTAGTAAACTTATTTAATTAGGAATAAAACAAAGGAGTCATTCTTGGCACTCAGTGTTGCTACTATTATTTAGTTAGAGACTAGTGATTCCACATTAGATAAACCAAGCCAGCATGCCTGTCTGGGATGCAGTCACAAATAATGATGACACTATTTGTGGGTTAGCGGTTGCGATGAAGAAATTCATTACTAGAGGCAACACAAAAACTTCTATCCATTGTATACAAGAGGAAATAACAGCACTGGTTCAGTAGCAAGCTAACGTATCTTTTTTTTTTCTTTCTTTCTTTTTTTTTTATAACAGGGCTTAGTTGGACCAGAAGGAATCCCAGGCCCTAAAGGGGTTAGAGTAAGTCACTGTGTGGTTTTTTTTTTGCTTATTATGTGTTGAGATGTAATGATGTTGTGTGATGCATGTACAACAATGTGTGACTGATCACAGCTTCAGATTGTTTTCTTAACTGAATGTGTCAGGACAAAAAAAAAATATCTCTACAACCTTCTATTGATGTGACATTCCAGACTGAAATAAAGTGCATCTTCCGAAAGACAAAACAATGTTTTTTTTTGTTTCTTTTTTATTATTTATTTTTTGTTTGATTTTTTTCTGATGAAAGAACCATAAAAAACAAAATGTTTTAAAAAAAGAAAGCAAGGACATTTACTGCCTGGAGTGTTTGCTTGTGTAACAGGCACTCTCAAGACCAAAGGCAGGTTTAATCACTACAGAGATTATTCTACATGCACTGCAGACTCTAAATCAGCATCAATAACAGCAGTGCATTTTGATGATGTCACTACTTCCCAGGAATTTGATTGGTTGCTTATTGTTTGCTTCTGATAGTAATAGGTTAATGCAAAACTTTCACTATGCAACCTGTTTTAAGTCTTGTCAGTAACTCCTCCCTTCCCTCAGATCTTCTATTACTTGCATGGCTGACCGTTTTTTCATTGCTACCATTAGCAGTAACGCAATATTGATGATTGTTTGCTTTTTGGAATTACCATTGTAAAGTATAGACTAATGATGAACCAATTTGGTTTTTACCTATGTAATGGTGTTTTTAGAGTAATTTTTTGTAAAGGTGCTAGTACTTCAGTAGACCATGGTCTATTGTATATGTGTAATAAAAAAATATGTTAAACTGAGGTCTTCTAAAAAAAAATACACAATTTCCCCAGCTCCTGATAAAACGATCCAGTTGCGTTTTTGGAGCGATTGGTTGACGTTTCAACAAGTTGGTCCAGCATAGACTCTGATCATTGGCTGATTGGCCCATTAATTGTATAATGTGTATCCGACTTAACAAGATGCTTTGTGATATATTGTTTTTAACTTTTTGCTAGTTCAGAATTTATTATTTATACTAAACACAAATATTTCTTCTCTCGCTTATATTCACTTAATGTAAAATAGTACTGGAGCACATACAAGATTTGTTTTTAGCCTCAGAATGCAGCTTTGGTTCACCAATAGATACGTGAACTTGAATGCTGTTTTATTGCTGAAGATGCAGTCCTTCTAGCTGTGATTCCCAAACTCTGTTCTCAGGTACCCCTAACAGTGCAGTATATACAGATCCTTGTCGGAGCAAAAATGTGTTATTACTGACTGACACAAGATCCATATGTGCTACCTGTTTTATTTTTAGAATTCTGTGAGGAGACTCAGTTAGGGGTCCCTGAGGACCTCGTTTGACCTTAATGACCTCTTGGATATATGATTCCGTAGCTCAGGACTCAACGACTTTTTGGGATAATCTAGGCGCCAGCGCAAAAATTTTAGATGCCAGGTTTTTAGCAGACAATTTTATATAGACAGACAGATAAAATTGTTTATCCATAATAGCCTATAATAAAAAAACAATCATTCATGTATCTATAGTCTCTGTTTACTTACCTACTGAGGACTTCTTACTTTCTCCGTTTTGTTATCTGTGGCACACGCTGGGTGACTGATGACGTAGAGAAGCAACCACTGCGGTTTATCTGCAATCCTCACACTCTAAAAACTACATTGACAGTCAGCATTCGGGTGCTTCTATCCCAGCAGTTTCAGTGGGTGAGCAGGAGAGAAAGAGGCCGTGGATAAAACGGCAGTTGGTCCTTCATGCCAATCCAATGAGCAGGTTCCAATTTCTTTTCACCATGGCTACCTGGTTACCAGCATTTGTCAAGGCCTGCCTTTGGTGATATAGTTAGCGTGTGTCACAAAACATACCAAGAAAGACTGGAGCACTTAAGTATATATAGCTTGGAGCAGAAAAGGGATAGGGGGATATGATAGCAGCTTTTACATATATCAAGGGGTGTAACCAGGAACAGGAGGGGGCATTATTCAAAGGTAGAGGTGTAACAGAAGTGCATGTGGAGGGTGGTAGGTTCAGAGGAAAGTGGGGAAAGATTGCTTCACTGAAATGGTTGCTAATAAGTGGAATTACCTCCTATCTAAGAACGGTTTAAACATACTTGTGATAGATATTAGGATACCCAAAATCTTAAACTAAATTGAGGGTAAATAGGGTCTAGGGTCAATATATTTTTAATGGGCAGACTGGATGGGCCTTGTGGCACTTATCACCTTCTAGGTTATATAATTGGTTCCTTGAATTTTGCCACTCTGCAGTATGACATATATATAGGGTGAAATAGTAGCTGAAAGAGTAGGTGCATATACCTGAACAGGATGTGCCTGTTACTGGTCCCTAGTGACACCATGAGCTAGAAAACTTCTGCTTCTTAAGTGTGGGGAAATAAGAAATAAGCTACTACACACGTGTTGTGGCTAATTTATGCAATCTACGTAGCATTTAGGTATGTAGATTAATTGTGTGCGGTCTTTAAAGTCCACACGTAGAAGGTTAGGCAGGGGCAGGTGTGCTAAGAAGGCAGCCTCAGGGAGGAGGTGGGTGGGTGGAGGGATGTAGATTAGCCGGGGAGGGCAGGGGAGAGCCATTCTCTGTGCGTAATTCTCTTCTTAAGAAGGAAACTACGCACGGTAAAATAAGGTAGCCCTATCTCACTCCTAAGTGCCATTAGGTACCTAAATACAGGAGGTGGGTTCGGGGGCAGGACGAACTGTGAATCAGGCCCATAATGTGTATAGTTGCTGGTCAATGAATTGTATTGAATCAATAGTCTGCATTTTCCTGACTATAACCTGTCCATGTTATTTTATGTCATTGGCTTCTAGAAATGACATTTCTAAGTGAAGGTCTCTGGTTTTGGAGAACTGATGGACTGCATTGTTTTTATATGATGTCTACGGTATGGTTACTGGTTGTTGGTCAGTAGGTTATATTGTCTTGGATATGATATGTCTATGTCATGGTCTCTGGTCTTGGTAAACTGATGACATTGGGGTAGATCCAGAACTACGTTTGCCGTACGTTTATTCGCGTATCGTATTTTCGTGTGCGTACCTTCTATACACTCCCCTAGGCACACCCCTTGAACGTATGTAATTTGTCAAGATCCGCTTTCCAAACCCTACCTTAACTTTTGCCAACGTAACCGCAGTGATCCGCACACGTACGTATGGGCAACACGTATTTACGCAGCTAAGCACGCCCATACTGTACACTTTAAATACAAACCCCCGCCTACTTAACGTATTTCAGATGTATTTTGGACTCACATAAAATTGGCACGCCCAAACGTAAGTATTTACGTGACACTTACGTGAATGGCCCATACGTTCACAATTACGCTACGTTACTGAGCGTATTTTCTATGGTGCGCATGTACGAAAAGGTGATTTTACGCTCGCTCGCTCGCAAGCATTGTTCTGGATCTGGTCCATTGTTTTGAATATGACATGTCTAGTCAGCATTCTCTTGTATATGGAGTGTTTATATGATGGTCACTGGTTCTTAGAACCAGAAGGGATGAACTGAGTTGTGTTGGACAATATCTAATAAACCATAAGGATGAGTATTTGGCAACCTAGGGTGCATGGTTTAGAAGTTACCACCATAAGACCCTCGGGGTACTTATGGAGCACAACTGGAGCTTGGGTGTTTTAAAAGATTGATTTGTAGCTTAATATGGGTATAGAAAGTGTTGGGATAGGGCTAAAGGCAGGGCTGATTAGGCTGAAGCCTAAGGGCCCCATGGATTAGGGGCTCAGTAATCTTTTTACAGGCACTTTGCAATAAAGTATGAATAGAATTCTTCTGTAGACCTTCAACATAGATATAGGGCCTTATACTACATTCTAGTACCAGGGTCAGGCTGATCGCTGTAGTGGTATAAAAGTGCTGCAGGGTTGCCTGAAATACCTAAAAGCCTAGCGGCCCAGCTATGGGTTAATACGGCCCCGGGTGAAGGTGAACCAATTTTATGCTAGAGGTGACTTATTCTTTGCCTATCGTGTATAACACCCGGCATGGAAGGCATGTCATTGCTTTAAGTGTTTTAGCCAAGGGCAGCCATTTATTTATTATTTATTTTATTTATTAACAGGTTTTTATATAGCGCCAGCAGATTACTTAGCGCTTCAATAGCCCTGAAACAGGCCCTGGTCCAGATCTTAGCGTACGCCAGTTGCCGTGACCTTTCTCTGCGTGATCTGCTACTGCGCATGCTCAGAATTGTAGAGGGCGCAGGGACGTTCCAATCAGATCTTGTGCCCTGAGGGACGTGTTGGGGAGTGAAGGGGTCGGGGGACGTAGTCGGTATACAGTAAGGCAAGTGCACCCGATCCTGGTCAGTACGCAGGTGGCTCAGTGGCTCCATAAATAGCACTTGTCTCACAGCGCTGAGGTCATGAGTTCAATTCCCGAGCTAGGCCTTAATCTGTGTGGAGTTTGTATGTTCTCCCCGTGTCTGCGTGGGTTTCCTTCAGGTGCTCCGGTTTCCTCCCACACTCCAAAAACATGCTGGTAGGTTAAATAAATTACTACTAAATAAATTAACCCTAATATGTGTGTAGTATGTAGCTCCAATGGGGCCAGGACTGATGTGAATGTGTAACAGTGCTATGTAATCTGATAGCGCTATATATAAACCTGTTGATAAATAAATTTATCAGGATTTATTACCTCTGAGCTTGATTGTTCAGTAAAATATATGAAACAGAACTGGAATTGCTGCTAGTGTGTGTGTGTTTAGGTTCTTGTAAGAGTAAAATTTCATATATTATCATAAACTCATTTTTCCATTGCTTTACCGCATAATCCCTACACCAGCAGCTTCTGTCCTATTTGTAACAGTTTTTAAAACACATTAAACCCCGCGCTCGTAGACTGTATTTTGAGACGTATCAATCAGCAGAGAGGTCGCTGCTTTGTTCCCGTACGCCGCATGGTGTTACCTCCCTTCCAGGTCTCCCGCTTGCTTGTTCATGTGGGTTGAACGTATCAATCCGTCCATTAGAATACGCAACTACGGAATGCAGCATGCGCTACTATTTGCCTTCAGATCTATATTGGGTCCGATAGATCTTATTCACACATTCCGCTTCTTAGTTGCGTATATTTACGAAATGACCTAATAGACGTGTAGTGGGTCATTTGTGCAATCTACATACCAGTTAGGTAGTTTAGTTACATAGTATAGTTAGAAAGAGGTGGCGTAATGCGCCTTCGGGGAGTGTTTAGGTAGAAGTGGGAGGGGGAAGGATTTAGATTATTCCGGGAGGGCGGCAGGGAGTGGAAAGTGCCATAAGGTACCTAAAAATGGGGGGACGTGTTAGGAGCAGGACGGGGGGAGTTAGGTGCGGAATACAGGCCGATGGGGCAGATCCAGACCCACGGCCACCGTCGTTTTTACGGCGGTTGTATGCGTAAGAACGGCATTTCTGCCATTCTGTGCATGTGCCGGGCATTTATCATTGTGCCCTGGATCGGGCGTCCGTAACTACACTGTAGTTACAGAAGGTAGGTGGGGGGAGGGCTGGGTTAGGGGGTTACGATTCATTTCCAGGCGTAATTACCCACTGTTACGCAGGCTGTAGTTAAGGTAGCCTTAGGTCGGTGTAACAGTGGGTAAGTACGCCGGGATAGGGGGAGTGTCGGGGGGGGGGCTTATGATCTATGCTGGCTGTACACTCTGGATCAGGCCCTGTATGTATGTGACTGAGAAGGGCCAGCGTTATATGATAGCAGCTTTCACATATATCAAGGGATGTAACCAGGGACAGGAGGGTACATATATAGAATGTTTTTGTATAGTTCTACAATGACTGATCACAATTGTCCTTCTAATTGATAGACTCATCATTTTTGTATTCCATTAAAGAGGTAAAAGTGTAAAATGCACTAAAATATATACCCTAAATGAGTCATTTCCCATCTTATAAGAGACACGGGGCAAACAGCCCATACTTCTTATACCCTGCTGAGTAATCGCTCAGGAATTGGATTAATCATGTCTTACATCGATTAAACGTTGCAGTCTGCCACCATCGCTCTACAACGGACCTGTCAGTCAAGCGATTAGTGAAGAGCGCGGCAGGAACGGAAACTTAAGCAAGTTATGACAGTCCTGGATTGTGCATGTACAAACAACAATCAGAAAGTGGACAGATCTCATGATGTAACAGGGATTAGGCTGAATCCAGAAGCTTAGTAACATATTTGTTAGACAGAAGATTTCTACAAGTGACGATTAACATTTCATTTTGGTTTTTTTCTTGAGCATGGCAGCCATAAAAGCGCGGCAGACGTTGTAAAACCCATTCTACTTTGACAACACACTTTTTGTGAATGATACACATTAACAATCCCACTCGCCCAGCAGATGTTTCTTTAAATAGCCCCAGGTTATTTTCATGCATGACTTATATATTCCATTCTATATTTTCCAGTGGAGCTTTGACACACAAGATCATCAGCTCTCAAAGCCTTGTCGTAGTTTTGCTGTCTTTGTGATAGTAGTCTGTGTACTCTGTGTTTGTTAAAACTTGTAATGAAAATTCTGTGTTTATTTTTAGGGCTTTATAGGAATAGCTGGGGTGCCTGGACCCCCCGGACCTGAAGGAGAACGAGTAGGTTCAATTCAACGATTTCTAAAACCCGATTATTATTTCATTGTCTCCCTGTACTTAAAGACCAGCAAATGGGATCTCAGATTTTGTTCTGCATAAAGGGGCCGTATTCAGAGATCCATTTTTGAGGGAAGTTCCGTGCGTATTTTAGGATTGGATCGACTGCGCATGGGTAGTAACTTTATGTCCTTATTTACGTTGACTATACGCATGGACAGGCCTAACGGACGCACATGTGGAACGCACTTGGGGACAGACGCACGGAAATCAGACGTAAGGGAACATTTACATAAAAGTGGGTGGGACCAGGCATTTAAATGAACACATGGAGGCACGGTTATCAAGAATCACACGGATGGAGCACATAGACTAGACGCACGTAAGTGCAAACAGAAAGATCAGAGCGGTCTATGGACTTGGAAGTCACCGACCACACGACCGGGAGAGGGGAGTGTCGGGGTGGTTGGTGGGTGTTTCCTTGCTCCAGCCGTGCGTATAATTGCATACCTTTAAAAATTGGATCTCTGAATACGGCCCAAAAACCTCAACCTCAAAATCTCCTTGTGACCTGTTAATTTTGGAGATCATTTAGAGTGTCATTCTATATATGTCTTTATTCTCCACAGGGTGAGCCAGGGGCGCCAGGAAAGAAAGGTGGCAGAGGTGGCCAGGTAAGACGTACATTTTTGATGTTTTAATAGCATGTAATAACTTGATACATAGATTACGTAACATAGGGCTTGATCCAGAGCTACGATATTACACTGAGCGCTGTAGCGCTCAGCGTAACATCGGTGCTCTGGCCCGACACTCCCCCTGTGCGGGCGTGTGGCCTCTTCCTTACGTCAGCTGAAGGCTACCCTAACTTCAGCCGGCGTAAGGGAGAGTTGATACGCTGGGACGGCAGCGTTAGTACGTTAACGCCGCCCTCCCA
>WWET01002060.1:253018-272482 GCA_011038615.1 Limnodynastes dumerilii
TTGCATGCAGGGATATATCGTTGAATTGCTTACTGCACACAGATACTGACCAGCTTTACTATCACACAGTTATGTAGACTTGGGATAGGAAACATCACCTCTCAACTCTAATACTGTTTGGAGCAGATGAAATATGACTCCCCTGAAATCAACATGGTTTAGCCCAGGAGTGACTAAGTTCATGCACTTAACAAGGTCTGGATCCAGCCCCATATCCCCTGCTCTCCCTGTCTCCTTGAAGTGTAGACAGTCTCCCTGTTGCTGATTTAGTTCCAGAAGTCATTGTGGAATGATGACAGAATTTATAAATTATGTCCTGTTTCCCTGCATCGAGGTCTATGGAGATGACAATTTCATGAAAGCCAAGATTTAACCAAAGATTGGGCGTTATCGAAGACAATATGACTTCAATAGTAGAGACAGAAATGAAAAATACACTTTAGTCATTGCGATGTCACCTACTTTTATCTCTTCTATAAAGATGAAGTTGTCAGACAGGTCTCTTATTCAGTCTTCACAATAATACTGAAAGTGTTTATTCGCTAATAATATAACAATCAATAAATACTGATGCTGCCACTTTTATTGAGAGATGGTATTCCTGGCAGTGCTAGACACACGAGGGGAGCTATTCACAGGACACACCACTTTGCTGTTTCAGGACATGCCCCTTTGGTGCAGCAACTTGATAATACTATCACAATCTCCCTGATATTAATTTGCAAAAGTTACACAGTAATTATCCAAATTTCCATTGACCACCATAAACATGCAAAGTTATATTAGTATTAATCACGTAAAAGTGATTGTGTAGTTGTGTATTTCATTTTAACAGCCCACATCCATGTTTTGTAGGGAACTGTTGGAGGTGTTGGACCACCTGGATTTCCTGGCTTGAGAGTAAGTATAAGATGCATATATTATGTATAGAGAACACAATCTTTGTTTTAGGTTGAACTCTTGAACTAATGTGCAAATGTAAATGATTTCAATATTGTTATAAGCATGTCTGAGTATTAGCCTATATCAAGACACCTTCCAAAAATGGCCCATTATCTGGGACACAATGTCCAGTTAACCTTTAACCACCGATTTTTTTTTTGTGTGTTTTTTTATTGGATGGATTGGGAAAGAAACACTTTGAACATTTAAATTGACTTAATATAGTACAGGCTGCTATTATTGGGAGGTCAGTGGGGAACGCTGAGGTAGAACATTGTGTCGGTGATGCAGATCTGTAATTACAGCAAATAATGTAGTGTCCTAGTAATAGAGATGTCGGGAAGATTACAGTATGAGGACCGCGTTTGACACGATTGACGTCATCAGCTCATTTCTTATGGTTCTCCGTATTGATAGGTGGGGGCGGGACTAGAGGCAGTAATTTGCCTCAAGCCCATTGTGGGAGATTTGCCTGCTCTCTGGATACCAGGAGAATGCCAGAATTTCATGAGAGACGTCCACCGCGCATAGCGTATCAGTATGATTTGAAATATGATGTTGGGATGAGTATGGACGCAACTTACACCTGATTCTTACCCGAAGAAATCCTCATCCCGCCCCACCAATACAGATCCAGAGATTCCAGATCCGGAATGGGAATGCGCCGCATGGGCTGTCGCAAAATGCAGCTGTTTTCCGTTCTTAGTCACCATTGGTGGAGCTCGAGGGGAGTGACAGGGGGCATGCACATGCATGTTTCAGACCCCTGCGTGTACGGAAAGCGTGCGGGCTCTGGATCCAGTCCAGGGTTAGGATTATTGTAATGGCAATTAAACATGTCAACATTACAAGCAGCCAATCACTGAGCGCTGCCGGCATTTCAGAGCTGTCATGTTCACTTTCAAGACTGAGAACATCGGACTGACAAACCACATTCCCACGTGTGCCAGATGAGGGGTCGATACCCCCCTTTATTACATTCAGTAGGTAACCTATTGATATGACACAATGCCCGGGCGCCCAAGGTCAGTACGGGCAGCATCGTAGCGGGGAGTCCACGCCCCCTGCGCTCCCCATTGTCGGTAGTACCCTAACTGTTACGATCAGGTTTGCAGCTTTACGGCCCCTAATTAGCATGTCTATCTCCGCCTTTACGGGGGGAGATACAACATGTGTACTGGAGGGAATTCCCCCTTTTTGTAACAGCGGCATACATAACGTATGTTACGTGCGCCAGCCCTTACAGCATCGTAAAAAGGTTGTGCGGGAATTACGTATGACATGTACGTAATTCCCCTGTCGGACGTTCCTTAGGATTCGACCCAATGTGCCTGATACAATTAGCTGTGAAGACGGGATAAAGCTTGCGGTGCACTTTATCCTGTTATATACGGTATGAAAAGTAAGCAAATTGTTATGCGCACCCCTTAAAATTGCTACAAAAAATACATGGAATTAGCTGCGCATCGCAAATAACGCCGGTGCAACGCTAATTGAAACGGGCCCAATGAATTGTGTTACATAAGTCATGGGATATGCTCCAGAGAGCCTGGTAGGGATAAGTGGCTGACTGAGGGTCTGTTACAGAACATTATCTCTCTTCCGGAATTCATCAAGTCTTCCCACTTGGCGTCGTGCCTTCTCCTTTGTTGGTCTATTCACAAAATCCGCACAGAACATTATGGTAGTTTCAGACAAAGGAGTGTTACTGAGCTGCCAACAGCAAGTTCCCCTCCCAGCTGTAGATCCCAGGCTCTCAGTCGCCCTGATTTATGTGAGCAGCAGTTCCCAGCTACTGAATCTGAATAGGTTCATGACATGGTCATTAAGTAAATGATCTGGTCTCCGATTTAACTTGCGGTGTGCCACGGACCTCGTGACAGCTTAATAAATGACCTGAGATATTTGCAAAACCTCTGATACACTGGAAGTAAGCCATATTCAGACTAGATTATGCTTTCTTTCCTTTCCCTAAAGATTGTTATTGACAATTAATTTTACAGCTGTGCGGTTATTATATACAGGGCTGCCATCAGGGGGCAATAGAGAGAGAAGGGGGTCCTGCTGGAACTCACCTAATTTCTCCAGCAGCAGGTACCTGTTGGAGATTTCAGCGTCAGGGGCAAAATTAGTTCCCCATGACCCTGAATTCCAAGCCAATTTAACCATAAATATTAACTTATTGGTGCCCCCTTACGGTCTGCACCCTGGGCGACCATCCCTATCGCACACACCTAGTTACGGCCTTGCCTGTGGTATCCCAGCACCAATACTTGCTGCTCGAGAGTTGTTATTATTTATAGTATATCTAAACTAGTGTTCCAAACTAATCACCTCCTCATAAGTCTCCCGCTCACCCATCTTGCACCCCTTCAATCTATACTCAATGCTGCTTCCAGGCTCATCTTCCTCTCACGCCACTCTACCTCGGCCTCTACTTTATGTCAAACCCTCCACTGGCTCCCTGTCCACTTCAGACATCTCTTTAAACTCCTTACCCTCACCTTTAAGGTCCTTCTCCTCATCCACTGCTCCCTGCCTCTCTTTCCTCATCAACATGCACACCCCCTCCCGTCCTCTCCGTTCTTCTAACCAGCGCTGTCTGACCTCTTTACTGATCACCACATCTCACGCTTATATCCAGGACTTCTCCCGTGCTGCACCTCTGCATTGGAATGACCCTCCTTCTTCAGTCAGACTCTCCCCCATATTGCAGGTCAAAACGCACCTATTCAGGCTAGCCTACCCCTCCTTTTTTTAATAGTCATGTTGTATTTATATGTACTATGCTCTCCATCCCTACCCTGTATGTCTGTACTGTATTTTGTTGTATTTTGTACGGCGCTGCAGACACCTTGTGGCGCCTTATGAATAAACGATAATAATAATAATAATAATAATAATAATAATAATCATGGTTTTTGTCTTGCTATTTAGGGAGAAGTTGGACAATTGGGGCCATCTGGGCCGATAGGCATTCCCGGGCCTCAGGTATTTCCTCATACGTTGATATTTTATTTATTAGCAGGTTTGTGATATTTAAAAGTATAATTCATTGTTGTCCCTTCTAGGGCCTACCAGGAATTATGGGACAGCCAGGACTGAAAGGTGATAAGGTGATCTAAATATTTACATTATCAAAATGCCTATGAATTCATATTAAATCCGCTGTTGTAGAGGGAATTACATGTGTGTTAAAGGAATTGCGTTTGTTGAAAGGATAATTAGCACAAGCGTCTTTTTGATGTGACTGACTTGGCAGAATGTTGGAATTTTAATTATTTTTAATTCCAGAAATCTGTCGGTTGTTGCCAAAGATCCCTCCAGAATTGAGTGTCCCTGTTATTATTATATGACGTGTAATAATGTATTATTTAGGGTGAAGCTGGATTCTCTGGGGAGCCAGGCGAGTCGGGATATCCAGGGGACAAGGTATGGATGTTATGTATATTGTCATGCAGTAGCTTTATTAAGATATCATTTCAAGAGACTTGTAACTATTCATATTTAATATTAAAAATAGTAGAAACAGTGGGCCGTATTCAGAGATTCTTTGTTCAAAATTACGCAATTTTACGCACGCATGTAGCAAGCCAACACCAGCCAACACCCATGACGCTTCCCTCTCGCGGCCGTGCAATCGTAGACAAACGCCTCCATAGAGCACCTCTAACTGTACGTGTGTCCATACGTGTGTATATGTATGGCGTACGTGCGATTCTATATAACCGCGCCCTCAAAGACTGATTTAAATGCCCCCCCCACCCTCTTTCACGTAAATTTTCAGGTACGTATTTCAACCCGCCACTCCGTATGTATGTCCCCAAGTGCGATTCACATGTCCGTGCTTAAATCACTTATGTGTGTATATCCTACGTTATGTACGTAAATAAAGTTACTACGCATGCGCAATTAAAGTGTACCTAAAAATACGCACGCAACTTCACGTGAATACGGTCCAGTAACAGTAAAAGCGATTAAACAGTAACTAAGCTGCCAGCAGTCACTTTTAAGGCTTTTCTGATAAGGTGATCCTAACTCTAATACCCCTTTCATATCACCACGAAATACCCGGGATTTTCGCCCAAAAAAACCCGGGTCTCTGCAAATTCCCGGGTATTTCGTGGAGATGTGAAAGGTGCACTTCCTGTGGACCCGTGTCAGAAGACCTGGGAATTCAACCCGGGTAATAAGAAGGGTTATTCCTGGGTCCGACACGGGTAGGGGTGCAGTGTGAAAGGTGCTACCCGGGTAGCACCTAAGGCACTTTATTGGTGTTGTCAGACAAGTGTTGCCAGAGCAACGGTAAACAAATTATGCTGTGCGATGACGACAGGGCAGACCCGGGTCTCTGAATTTCCCGGGTCTGCCCTGCAGTGTGAAACGGGGTCTGTGACCCTGGGATCCTCTGCTGCCCCAGCAATATCCCGGGTCTGTGAACCCGGGATATTGCCGGGGCTGCAATCTGAAAGGGGTATAACAGTGAGAGTCCCTAGATTGGGTCATATAATCATATATTGTGTTTTTAAACTGATAGTGAACTCACCTTAGGGGTTGAGCAATCACCATTTTGTGTAACAATTATAATATTTGCAATGAACCTGTCATTTCTTATCCCCTAGCTATATTTCTACCTTTTATTTTTACAGCCAACATTACTGTGTCGTCAAAATGCTGATTGTCGCCATATCAACAGTAACCGATCCTAATAGAATTGAATTGTTAACTTTTGTGTTGACTAGAAAAATCTTAACACCTTGTTTCCATGGTTACATAGTTTAATGAATTAGTGCCTGATCCAGGCTCTGGACAATGTTCTATTTTCCATGTAGCCAGATTGTATTGTATGGTTCAGTTTTGCTATCTACACCTGTACACGCTTACTTGCGTGCTGATCGGTCCATTTCATCCAGTGTCCCGACAATTAGATACTTCCTTCCTACTTCATGCTTTGCCGTTTTCTATAATCACTTAATATAAATAGAACGATATTATGAGTAGGAAACTTTTATTCCTATTTTAAACCATGTTCTTTGCAATGATTTTCTGTCCTTTGCACCTGTGTGACCCTGTGTTCTTGGTATTTGGACTTTCTTTGCAGGGTGCTGTGGGTTTGCCAGGTCCCCCAGGATTGAAAGGAAAGCAAGGACCCCCGGTATGTCAGCCTGTTTTAGTTTACAAGTAAGATCAACACTAAGAATGTTATTAAGAATGTGTTTATTGTGTGGGACTCGTGTGTTCCTGTTTGTAGGGGAACAACAGAATGATCTGCAAAAGTATGGATTTAATACAGGGGAAATCTGATGAAAGAAGATTCCTATACAGTTCAGTTGGTTTAGAAAGATTTTAGGATTAAATGAGTTTGGTTCACTGATGCGAACGTCCCTTTTACGAAAGGGCAGTTTTTTCGACAGTGATTTTATGATGAGGGACCGAAAGTGAATATCTCTTCCACACCGGAGACAAGTTATGAAAAGTATCCAGCATGAATCCCCAGCGCCGATCGTTGAGTATTTCCCAAACCCCAACCCTTCTCCTAATCCTTACTCTAACCGTCCCTTCCATTACCCTAATCCTATCTCTTCCCTTCCATTACTCTATCCCTCCCTTCCCTGCAACCTAACCCTAACCTTCCCCTTCTACTTCCATCCAGTCCCCGCAGCCTAACCCTAAGCCTCCCTTCCCTACAGCCTGACCCTAACCTTCCCCTTAAGATCTTACAGTTTGTTCTGATGCTTAGTGGTGTGAGCAGCGTTCTGTCAGGTTTACACCAAGCGCCGTCTGCAGATTTGGCAGTGACCGTTGGGCTTCTGGTCCTGAGTTAGCCTCCTGCTGTGCACGGCCTCGCTCTCAATCAGGACCCTGGATGGCTCATTCAAATTCAGGCAAGCCTCCGTGCCGGATCGCGGTTTTGTTGAGAGGGATGAGGAAAGAAAAAAATCCAGTAGTGTGATATTGTCACACAAAAAACAATTTATTGGTGGTATTATATTATACTCACAGACACACGTGAATAAAATCGCATTTCAAAGTTGCATACAGACAGTTCTGTTTTGCGGTATAGCAATATTAGAAGCTGTCCATGTATGTTTAAAAGTCCTTCACTTGTATATAAAACCGACGCGTTTCGGACGTTCTGACGTCCTTTCTCAAGGCTTGAGAAATGCTGCTCACACCACTAAGTATCAGAACAAATTGTAAGATCTTTCCTCTTTTTCATTTGGTTGCTAATGTGCTAAAGACCTGATGTGGTATGAACGTGTATACCACTAATTGACCATATGATTCTTGGAAAGACTGTGCGTGCTGTCTTACAATAGAAAGACTACACGTTTGCAACACAGTGTCGTTTTCCCATTGAGGATTTCTCATCATTAACTTTATGATACAATTGGATACTTTAGTATCAGAAAATATTGTGTATGTTACTACAGAATTACTATACGTTTGACACTCAGTATTTTCCCTGTGGAATCCTATCTGTTCAAGCATCCCACAACTTTCCCTTATTATAGATCAGCGCTAATCACGGATAAGATCTCCTATACAGTTCAGTTGGTTTAGCAAGATTTTAGGATTAAATGGGTTTGGTTCACTGATGCGAACGTCCCTTTTACGAAAGGGCAGTTTTTTCGACAGTGATTTTGTGATGAGGGACCGAAAGTGAATATCTCTTCCACACCGGAGACAAGTTATGAAAAGTATCCACCACGAATCCCCAGAGCCGATCGTTGAGTATTTCCCAAACCCCAACCCTTCTCCTAATCCTAACTCTAACCGTCCCCTTCCATTACCCTAATCCTATCTCTTCCCTTCCATTACCCCATCCCTCCCTTCCCTGCAACCTAACCCTAACCTTCTCCTTCTACTCTCCAGCCAGTCCCCACAGTCTAACCCTAAGCCTCCCTTCCCTACAGCCTGACCCTAACCTTCCCCTTCACCGATCCATCCCCTCCCCACAACCTAACCCTAAGTCTCCCCTTTAGGCTCCACTAACCTGTCCGGTCGGTAGCGTTTGGTACCATCGGGTACTGCGCTGGGTCTTGCGTTAGGTCTAGGAGATTCTAGGGAATGGATGTCGCCAGGCAATCGGCATAATAATTGAGTACGTTGTCAAAAAATAGATCTTTCGGCATACTTACCCATTCATTATTAAATGTTTCTAATTAAACACAATTTTGAAACAGAGGTAGCCGACAATTAGCTGTCGCCTGTCTGTATGTGGAAAATGGGATTTTCGGAGCGGTCCACGCATCCTGATTAAATGAAGGGCTTGGAATAAATAAAGGAGTTTAGCTGAATTTAGGCCTTGGATAGATCGAACGCTTATATTCATTCATTCATTCATTCATTCATTCATTCATTGTTAAATATGTGCCAATAATTACTGAGTTGAGTATAACTTGAAAGTTATGATTCATAAAGGTGAACACACAAACTAAATAAAAGAGCCCCCATTTTTAGTAACTTTATGGCACTTAAGAGTGATATTGGGCTTTCTTAAGTAACCGTGCGTATCTTCCTTCTTAAGAAGGAACATACGCCCAGAGAATGGCTCTCACCGCCCTCCCCGGCTAATCTACATTCCCCCCACCCACTTTTTTCCTAAATCCTCCCCTGAGGCTGCCTTGGAACGCCTCCTTCTACCTAACCTACTACATGTGGTCTTTAAAGACCGCACACAGTCAACCTACGTACTTAAGTGGTGCATAGATTGCGTAGTACTATGCATGCGCAGTAGGTAAATTCCTAAGGGACCACACTTAAGAAGCCGCAGCTTCTTATGTGTGAATCTGAGCCATAGTCATTGTACAGTAAGGGTGTAGCCAAACAAGTGCACTCGATCCAGAGCCAGGCGCAGCCAGAAGACAGTTGACATCAAAACATTTGCAGTACACACAGGTCATGTCTAAGACACGGGGCCCTCCTCAATCTAATTTAGGACCCTTACTTTACAATTTCATACTTCAAACGCAACGCAAAAGCTATGGAACCGCTGCTGGAAGGTATAAATATTTTTATAAATACATGAATAAAAAATCTTAATTTTTTTTTATTCATTCTTTGATGTCGTTTTGGTGCATATTGCGGCAGAACACTATTCATAACCTCCATTCACAGTATACCTTACAATGTACTACCCTGCACTTGCTCTACATATCTGATCACAAAGCTGCATTGAGCCTGACTGCTTTGTGTCTGTACATGACGTGACGTGCTTGCATAGTCCTCCGGAGGTACTAACGCCTGGGGAGTGGGTCCCCATCGCGAACGGCCCTATTTTGAGACGTTGGGAAATCGATTGCTTCTGCCTCAAAGAGGCAAAGCAATCGATCCCTGGAGCACCGAACATGGTGCTCCGAATGGTAAGTATCCCCAACCCGTTCCCTAATCCTTACCCTAACCCTCCCCTTCTATTATCCTAATCCTCCCTTCCCCGCAGCCTTACCCTAACTTCCCTTCCCCGCAGCCTTACCCTAACTTCCCTTCCCCACAGTCTGAACCTAACCCCCCTTCCCCGCAGCTTGACCCTAATACTCCCTTCCTCGCAGCCTGGCCCTAACCCTCCCTTCCTCGCAGTCTAACCCTAACCCTCCCTTCCCCGCCGCCTGACCCTCACCCTCCCTCCCCCCCCGTGACCCTAACCCTCCCTTCCCCGCAGCCTGACCCTAACCCTCCCTTCCCCGCAGCCTGACCCTAACCCTCCCTTCCCCGCAGCCTGACCCTAACCCTCCCTTCCCCGCAGCCTGACCCTAACCCTCCCTTCCCCGCAGCCTGACCCTAACCCTCCCTTCCCCGCAGTCTGATCCTAACCCTCCCTTCTCTGCAGCCTGACCCTAACCCTCCCTTTCCTGCAGCCTGAACCTAACCCTAACTCTCCCCTTCCATGGCCCTAACCCTAACCTTCCCTTCCCCATAGCCCAACGTTAACCCCCCCTCCCTCACAGCTTGACCCTAACACTCCCTTCCCTGCAACCTAACCCTAACCCTCCCTTCCATGGCCCTAATCCTCCCATCCCAGAGCCTAACCTTAGCCGTTCCCCTAGCACTAAAAGTTCCCAGACAAGTTACTCACCTTTACAGCAGCGAATCCGGCGGCGCTTCTGTAAATGAATGGGTGAGTATTCGCATACTGACCCATTCACAAAAAAAAACTAAAATGGCTGCTATTCCAAATAGAGACAACCAAAAAAGAACTTTCAGCTGTCTCCACTACGGACAGCCATCGTAGCGGGGACGCCCACCTTATCGCCTGTACCTCTAGATCAACCCCAGGATATGTAATTGTGCTAAGGCTAACTTTTAGAAATATTTGTCCAGTTTTATTATTATTATTATTATTATTATTATCATCATCATCATTATTCTAATTTTACACTTATTAAATCATAACTATTAACTTATTACAAGTGGAATATGGAGGAGCGCTAGGAAAAAACAAATTAACTTATTATATCATTTTTAAATTATTACCTTTGGAAATGATTATAAAATAAAAAAACTAAGCCATTCTTTTAGACATAATTATGATTTAAATTTGTATATTACCTTTCAGCTGAATTTGTGACCAAAGGAAAAAAGCATTTCTGATATATATATATATATATATAATTCATTTCCGATCGTAATTAGTTGTTTTTTTTTGTTTGCTTTCTTTTACTCCTAAATGGTAATTATTCCAGTAGCATAAAAATAAGAGAGGAAAGTTACACCTGGGCACAACCATATTGGTTTCAGGGGTAGTCAAATAAACTTTATTCTATGCATGTGGGGAGAATACTATGCTTTTGCTTATTGCACACAGATACTGACCAGCTTCACTTGTACACTGTTATTTACACTTGGGCTGGGAAACATCACCTCTCAGCCATAATACTGTTTGCAGATTAAATTTAACTCCCCCTGAAATCAACATGGTGTTGCCCAGGTGTAACTTTTCTCTCTTATTTTCAAACTTTGAATCAGGGCTGTGGTCACAAAATAGTATCATAATTCAGAACAAATTGCACTAGTCAATGTTAAAGAACCACTGTTCCATTTATCCTTTTATGTATTTTAGGGAAAAATTGGAGATCGAGGACCTCAAGGATTGCGGGGACCCACTGGACCAGAGGTAAACTCCAGCAATACCTAAATGTTACCTGTTGATGAAATACAGGGTGGTCTATTGGTGTGGAAAAGCTCTTTTTAGGTTATATGGCAAGTATGTGACATACTTGACATAAGAAAAACAATAGTGGTGTTTGTTTTAACAAACCGCACCATTTTTTCTCTTATGAAATTCTGCATCTGTTTGATACGTTTGTTGCCCCAGGACCATACCCTTCGACATGATCCATTCCATTAGGTACAAAATACTCTGCTTCTCAGTTTTCAACTGTCAGTTACTATGGTAACCTCCTTTGTTGAAGAGAGAATTTGTTTTTAAATATCAGTTGTCATTTTATCAGGTGAGTGTGACAGTTGGAAGCTCAGGAGTGGAGTTTATTGTACCTAATGGAATGGGTCATGTTGGGCCACCTTCCTATTGAAAAAATGAGATTTGCATCCAAGATGTCGAATTCAAGATGGCTGCCATACTGGCCACATACCCTTAAAGGTTTTCCACCGCACCCATATCATATGTGTATACACTGTATTAATATTTCCTTACTCATATCTGTTTTAAAAGGGTGTTTCCACACTTCATGGACCACCCTGTAGTCACATTTCTTTCTCAAAGGATGGACATTTTTAGGAGTCTTGTCCCTTTCCCTGATGATGTGTTCCACTTCATTATCTGAAGCAACTATGATTACGTCCACCTATAGCTCAAGTCTCAGCATTAATATAAACTATTCTCAAGTGATACCAAATAATGAATGATAAATGCAATTAAGTTATAATTATTCAACAGAAGGAAGCCATAAGTATTTCTTCAATACATTAAATACTGTGGTGCTGCTAATCAAGGAAATTCATTGTGTGATTACCAGGATGAATACTTAGATCCTGATCTGTAAAATAAATTCCTTTTTTTCCTACCAAAAAGGCACGTAATAAATTTATAGGGCCCAATTTGCCGGAATAAAAATATCCGCAAATTTTGCCTACAGTAATAGACGGGAAAAAGCGCACCACAAACTTTTTCCCGTAGGCAAAATTTGAGGATTTTTATGTGCACCTTTAGATAAATTCGCTGGCTTAGCTTTCTTTTATACCTGGAAAAATAACTGGAACAATATGTCATTAAAAAGGAGTGGGTCGCCACTGAGAATGGTCTTCGTGAAGACAGAGCTGCACAAGTCCCTCCCATCCTTAGTAATTCTACGAATCACAGCATTAATAGTCGGGGTGAGGGAGGGCAAGAAGTGATTTGCATTAAATCATGTCATCATGTCCATGGAGATTTGCCAGCTCTCTTCTGGGATTCCGGGAGCAATGCCCAAATTTCAGGCATTTACATTTTCTGTGGGCCTGACGTGTAAAATTTAAGGTAGGGTCGGAAATTTAAGGTAAGGCCGCAGCAGTCCAAAATGTCAATCTTACATACCTCCAGAAACAGGTAAAGCGCTAAACATTGATTTCCCCAGAAGCAGATGTGGTGGTCAGCCTAATATCAAAGCCATAGTATGTTCTTTATATGGCCAACAAATTTTGAGTACTACCAAAATTGAGTTCTTTAGGGCCAGATTCTGAACTATTAGTATTTAGTGTTAGTATTTAAGAAATAGCAGCAGAAATCGGGTACCATCCACTGCACCCCATTGTATCCGTGCCACCTGCCAAGGACTTTGAACCGATGCGGTGGAATTCGGAAAACAATTAAAGGATAGAGACGGAGGCATCATCTAAGGACGTGAGTACTCACCATCTTTATCCATGCGGACAGGATTGTAATATCACGCAGCATTAGAGGTACACCAGCCCGCCAAGTAGAAGCAACGGTCAGAGGCTCCCGCATCAAGCAGCCCAAACACCCGCTTGACTGGGACGGCTCCGACATCGCTACAGGTTACCACAACAGTAAGATCTATCAGTGGTACTGGAATGCCGGGTGAAAAAGAATATCTACCACTGTCCGTATACTTACTCTACCAATTTATAGCCCCCTGAGCAAGCTGGGCTAATTGACCATACATTATACTCACGGAGTTTAAAGAACACTATTCACGTCTGGAGAAAACAATCTTTTTTCTATTTTTATATCTGAGGCTTGATCAACCTCAGACTATCAGAAATAGTATATATCATCTATAGGAAGGTCATGTGTATGCAGGTGGAAGTGTAGGTCCGGCCGGGGTTTGCGAGGGGAGTGACTGTTTTTTCAGGAGGGTGTAACCTGCTCCGACCTGCCACTTAGTTGCGGATATTTGCGGCCCGATCGGTGACGGATCTCTGAATACGGCCCAACATCCATAACTTTTCCAATTTGTAATGCAAAATGACATTTATTGAATTTTGCAATATATTTTATTGCTAAGGTAACGAACAACTCCTTTTACTTCTTTTTGGTTGCTAACACAATCCAAGATAAACAAGCTTGATACTAAAAGCGTTGAAGATGTAAATTTATGTAGTGTTTTCTTATACATAAACCCAGCCTTGGGTGGCCATGCTGCTCAATCCCAAAAATCCCCGTTGTGATGGCCATATTAATGATGACAGTGTCCCAAATCTTCCCCTGATTGGAAGCTCACTAGTTTTATTATGGCTCTCTCTCATAAACCCTCTCTTACTCGTTCCTCAGCTGTTTTACATTTTCATATTCTGCAGCCTATAAATTGTTTTCAGGATTCCCCAAAACCTCATTTATGTTATATGCTAAACAGCTGTTTTCCGAATCCCCTCAGGTGAGTCAGTGATGGGTAATGAATCCAAAACCGTTAACATCACTTGTTTTAGGACCGTGTCACATGATCATTTGAGAACACTGTGAATTTCTGACCATAAAACCGCAACATTCCAAAGTGAGCGTAAACTCATTCCTTCACTCATTCAACCTGAGGGATTGGAGAGACTGCTGCCCTGTCACACCGTAGCCAATCAACTGTAGACATGCTGCATGCAGACTGGTTACAGCCAATCACTGTTGTGTTATTAGTCAGGGTAGGCAGAGGGCTTTTCCCAGCATTCTTTTAGGAAGATGTTAAAGAAAAACAATGCAAGTTTCACATATCTAAATATGTTATATGTAGATGTCTGCCCTATAACCTTTGTTTGCCCTGTAACCCACTGAGGGTAATAAAAGATGATTTATATGACCAAGGCCTGTCTGAGTTGCCTTAGCATTGACTAATAGAAAAAAAGAGTGAATCAGCACTTAAAAACCCTAAATCTTTAAATCTGTAAATGACGTGGAAAAAACATGACATGGATAACATCTTGTTTAAAAAAAATTATATAATGTATTCATTTCACTAGCAGAAGATAAATGTTATACTGTTTAATGTACAGTGGCAGATTGGACATAGGACGTACTGTACTGATTGAGATGATTTCACCAGAAGCATTTATAGTGGTCAACCCTAATGTCAGCAACAAGCTAAATGTGAGTTTAATTACATGGAAATAAACATATTACAGAGAGATGGTCCCGATCGCCAAATTTACTCGTACACTCGTAAAATTTCAAACTAAAAAATTAAACGCTTTAGTTCTCAAATTTGCAGTGATTAATGGTGCTCACTAAGATGCTGTTTGCTTAGAATGGAGGTCACTAGGATGCTCTCTGTATTGGGTAGTAGTCACTAGGATGCTGTCTGTATTGGATGGTGTTTACTAGGATGCTTTCTGTATTGGGTAGTAGTCAGTAGGATGCTGTCTGTATTGGACGTTGGTAACTAGGATGCTCTCTGTATTGGACGTTAGTTACTAGCATGCTCTCTGTATTGGATGGTGTTTACTAGGATGCTTTCTATATTTGAGTAGTAGTCACTAGGTTGCTGTCTGTATTGGATGTTGGTTACTAGGATGCTCTCTGTATTGGGTAGTGTTCACTAGGATGCTCTCTGTATTGGGTGGCAGATACTAGGATGCTGTCTGTATTGGGCAATGGTCACTAAGTTGCTACCTGTATTGCATAGAGGTCACTATAAATCACTTTATTTTATTGTAAAATACCAGTCAATAAATTTTGGATTTTATTGTATTTCTTTTACATATCACTTTATCTTGTTCTTAATTGGCTAAAAAGTAACCCCACTCCATATTAAATAATTGTACTACTCATATAACGTTAATAAAGAAACATATCGAACATAAGATTTGGCCAATCCAGTCTGCCCAATATACAGAATGTCTTCAGTAAGTTTATCCCTCCCACTTAGGATGTTAGCTCACGTGAGCAGGGCCCTCCATCCTAATGTTGTTCACCTCAACCTCTCACTGCACTCTATCCCCTCCTCCCTGATCTGCCAAGTTTGACACCTCACATTTTACATCGCAAACATTTGTCTGTGCTTGCTTCACTTTATTGTATTTTTGAGATATTTTTAAGTTTATATTGTATTTTATTATGTACTATGCTGTCCATCCTTGCCCTGTATGTGTGTACTCTATTTTGTTGTATTTTGTACGGCGCTGTGGACACCTTGTGGCGCCTTATAAATAAGCGATAAAATTGTATCCTTTTATTTTTTTAGCCCACTCTATAGTTATTTCTACCCACTTGTGTCAGCAAATTTGTTTTTACTGGGAATCCTTAAATACCCAATCTGCCCCTATGAGATAATATATTGTAAAAAAAATGTAATAAGCATGCCAGAAGTTGGGAATTTTTGTTGCACCCTTAGAAGATAAAGAAAATACTTGATGAATGTAACGGAGAATGGATTTTTAAAAACTTTTTTTTTTTTTTTAAATTAAAGTAGTTTTAGAAATTATCCTATCCAAGTCTACTCTCCCCAGAGAACAACTTGTATAATGTAGCTAAGTTTGCTCTGTGGTATTTATAGTTTTTCCATTCCCCCTTGCCCCCCCCCCAGTTAATCAAGTGCACCAAAGCTGACTGTAAAAAGAAATGAAATAAAAAATAAAATAAAACAAACAATCCTAGATTTTGAGGACTCATCACCACCTGCTGGTCACAAGCAGTGCTGCATCTTCTGTATCTGCAAGTAAGCAGCATGTCTGTGCAGTTGAAATAAAGTTTACAATAAAAACTGCACAATTCTGGTTTTAACCTATAGTATATACTTTTAATCTTGGAAAATCCTTTAGCTGATTGGGTGCTGTCTCTTCTCTTAGGTTTATCAGATTATACAATGGATCTGAACAGCAATTCCTTGCTGGATTGTTAATAGTGAGAATGTTTAGGTAGCCAACACTGGGTTTATGTAAATAATAGAGTAAGATAAACAAAATCTTCGTCCCCATCAATGGTGAATCCTTATCAATGCAGCCAGTGGTGGACGGAGATCCTTGGACTGAAAGTATATTGTGTGTTTTGTTTGTTTTTTTTCTTCTTTTTTTAATATTATATTTTTATTGAAGGGCAGGTTTTCATGGACAAGTATTATGGCCCAGATCCAGGGCCACGTTTCCATTACGTGTCAAGGCGTGGCGTGTTTACTGTGCACTCTCCTTGGCCGTACGTTCTTTTGCCTTTTTATGCTTTCCAAATCCTACCTTAACTTTTCAAAGCATAACTACTGACGTACGTAAAGGCTTCACGTACATAACTGTCTAAGCATGGCCACACTGCACGATTTAAATGCCTCACCCTGCCTCTAGAGCGTAATTACGGGTGTCATATGGATATCGTGCCCCTTTGTACGTAGTTACGCTGTTCATACGATGCTGGTAGGTACGTTTAGAGTTACGTGGCGTGACATCTGCCATGTGCATGCGCAGTAAATGCAAAACAACGTTTTTACCTCACCGGCTAGCGTAAATACACTAGCGTACGTAGCTCAGGATCTACCCCTATGTGCTTAATAGTGCTTTCCATCAGTAAAAATAGAAATCAACATTGGATTTGATCCAGACAGTCGGAAGGCAAAGAGGATATCTTCCATTCGCTTGCATATTTGAAAACATTCACGAGTGTTCTGTGCGCGTGTTCTAAGCGGCGCCATCGATACGCGATCCGTGTGATCCAACATTCCACTTCTTCACTTTCAGCGTGTTCTGATGGAGGGCAAGTTATGGTAGAGAAGGGGTTTAATATTACCATGGACAGTTATGGCAGGAATTTGGCTGACCACAATATCTCCGCTTAAGTTCCATCCAGGGCCGGATTAGGTCTGTGGGGGCCCCTGGGCAACTAAATTGTGGGGGGCCCCTGCTTCAAATTAACATACAGAAAAATTGCCTCCCTATTTATTTGTGTCTAATTAGCCTTATTGCCCCCTCCTTCTGTGTCCAGCCAGCCTTATTGCCTTTTTATGTGTATCCAGTCAGCATTATTGCCCCCTCCTTCTGTGTCCAGCCAGCCTTATTGCCTTTTTATGTGTATCCAGTCAGCATTATTGCCCCCTCCTTCTGTGTCCAGCTAGCCTTATTGCCTTTTTATGTGTATCCAGTCAACCTTATTGCCCCTCCTTTTGTATCCAGTCAGCTTTATACCCCCTCCTTCTGTGTATTCAACCAGCCTTATGCCCCTTCCTTCTGTGTCCAACCAATCTTATTGACCCCTCTTTGTATCCAGTCAATCTGATTGCCACCTTTATGTGTTTCTAGCCAACCATATTGTCCCCCCTTTTTGTGTCCATTCAGCTTTATTGCCCATCCTTTTATTTCCAGAACTCTATTGCCTCCCCTTTGTGTCCACCCAGCCTTTGTGCCCCTCTCTGGTTATATCCCCGTTCCACTTTCTTTAAAAACATTACAATAAACTTACCTTTGCTGCCTCTCCTCCGGCTCTGCCCTTCGCGGCACGCACTCTGAAGAATTGTGATGGTCACGTGACCTTAAGTCATGTGGCGCCTTGTAAACAGAGCAGTGGCTGTGCATATCGCAGCCAGCTCTGTACAGGCAGGGGACAGGAGCGCTACGTGAATGCTCCACAGGAGCGCTACGTGAATGCTCCGCCCCCTTGCTCCCTGGCTACAGTGTAAGAGGATGGATGTCAGTGATTGACATCCTCCTCTTAGGCACACTATCGCAGCTGCCGGAATATGACAGTGGTTGTGATACACTTTGCTTAAGATAAGGATGTCAATCGCTGACATCCATCCTCTTTCACGGCAATTTGTGGGGGCCCTTTGTGTGTGGGGGCCCTGGGACGACCTCCCCTATTGCCCCATGGATAATCCGGCCCTAGTTTCATCATCATCATGGGGAAGGATTGGAAGTTTTAAGGTTGGGTATAGCTTGCGGTTCTCTATGCGAGCAATGGATTTTTATAAACATTTGTGTTGACAGCCACCATTACTACTTTAGATACAGAGCTGCAGACATTACCATGCCGCAACTTCGATGCTTCTGGGGTGTAGTAGCGGCGGGGTTGGCTGGTCTTGGCCAACCATCACAACTACTACCACTCCCTGGCAGCATCATACACAGAGACTCGGCTCTCTAATGTCTTGTAGAAGGCGGCCCGCATTGCTTTATCTAAATCATGTGGGGGATGCAGTGTCCAGTCCAGCCGACCCTATTGCAATGCAATGATACAGCTATTGGTAACATGTAAGTATTTCAAGACTAAGTTAAGGGTTTAAGGTGAAGATTAGGGTTAGGCTGTAGGACATGAAGGGTTAGGTTGTGAGGCATGGAGGGTTAGGGTTAGGCTGTTGGACATGGGGCGTTATGTTGTGGAGCATGGAGGGTTAGGATTTGGCTGTGGGACATGGGGGGTTATGTTGTGGAGCATGGAGGGTTAGGGTTAGGCTGTCGGACATGGAGGGTTAGGTTGAGAGCCATGGAGGGTTAGGGTTAGGCTGTGGGACATGGGGGGTTATGTTGTGGAGCATGGAGGGTTAGGGTTTGGCTGTGGGACATGGAGGTTAGGGTTAGGCTGCTAGGTATAAAGGTTAGAGCTCAAGAAGAAGAAGGTTAGGGATAAACTGCAGGATAAAGGATGATTAGGTTAGGGTTAATGTTAGGGTTATGATAAAAGGCTTACCTGTTGCCAGATAAATCTTTGTGATTCCAGAAGTTGCAGTACGGCAACCTTCTAAAATGTAGACCGACACCGCCCCTTCAAAGCACAGGGCCTGTGACAGGGTTCAAGCACCCTAGGGGCAGTACTGCATCTATAGAGTGGTCAAGAAAAACTATGTTCCATTAGTTCTTAAAAATGTTAACACTCTGGAACTTTGTAACAACATATTACACAGAATATTTTCTACATTTTTTTTTATTGTTTTGGGACCGGATTCACAGATGCGTGTTTACTAGGCAACACCCATGACACTCCCCTAGCACCGACAGGTTTTTGGTGACTTATGCCTACATAGGGCACCCTTAACGGTACGTGTGTACTTTACTTCCGCATGTATGTATCTTACTAACTGCAGCCTCAAAAGCCCATTTAAATCTCTTTATTTAATAGAACAAATTGGTTTTTCTCTTTTTGTGGTTACATCCGAAAAAAAAAAA
>WWET01002061.1:5785-22806 GCA_011038615.1 Limnodynastes dumerilii
TCTTTCCCTGGACCTGCTGACTCTAACTTCAAACCACGGGCAGTGAGTACAACAACTAAATTGACTGAGTCATAACCAGAGAATAGTCGCAACTATTGGTTATACTGTGCCTCACTGTGCTAACTCGGTATCAAAGAGGAATTGACCCCTCAATTGGTTTGGGACATCAATACTATAGTAAATACTACAGTGAATTCCACTCTATGTGCTTTTTACATCTGCCATTGGACTGTGCGTTCCCTGCATAACCATGTCCCGCTACTGAAATACTATATTCCATTCTAGTACTGAGAATATTTCAATAGATCAAATCATCACTGCAGAGGCTTTTTAAAGTTGCTGGACTAATCTCCTATATACTCCTGCACACTATTGAATACTGTATTTGCATACATTTATTTACTCCAGGTCTGCACAATTTTAATGTTTATTATTTCCTTATATGTTATATGGTATTTATTGCTTTATTGTTTTAGTTTAATTAAAATTAGTTTTTTTTCGCTGCTCGGTATCTGAAACTCTTTTCAACATTGGTGAATATATAATATTTATTTCACTAGTGATTTATAGCACTGTGGTTATCCCCTTTTTCTTACGTTACGCCATGCTGTACCCTGCTCAGCTTTGGGTGGTAGTAGATGGGACCACTCAACTCTTTACAAGACCACAGGAGACGCTGGGCTGGCTTGAGAGGCGTCCTTGAAGATCTCCAAGGGGCTGATAAGTACTGTGCCTGTTTTTAGTTATACTACTGGACTGGATTCACAATTAAGAGTGAGTTGAGTACAGCCAGATCCTCCCCTGATCCACTTTTTTCTGTATTGGCACTGGCACACCTCCTTTTATTTAAATCACTTTAAAGACCGCACATAGTGAATCTATCTACGTAGCCATGCAACACACTTGCCATGCTAGGGATATCTTATACGCATAGAATAACATTTTTTTTGTGGGGGCTGTTTAGGGCAGAAGATACCATAGTTCAGAATGGGAATACAGGGTGGGATTGGAGTGTTTAGAGATACCCCTGATAACAAGTTTATACGTCTCCTATTAAATCTGTTGTTTTAATGGGGGGGGGGTTAGAGGGTGGGATTGCGCTTCCTCACTTGGAATACAAGATGTCACAAAATGCAGGACATACCACGTCAAGAGGCACCTGTCAGAGACTCTCTCCAGGTGTGCCTGCTCTCTGTCTCCAGGGAAATGCCACTCTCAGTAGTGGCAGATCCATATCTGATGTCCACGACATGTTTCCCTGTGTGTTTCTGGTATCAAATACTGCTGTCCTCCAGTGTATGGGCTCCACCATTTTGGATCTGTGCACATGATCTGCTGCAGCCAACCGGAAGCAAGCCTCAAGAAGCACATGATCTGAATATCCAATCCAGAGCCAGGAAACATAGAAAGTGATGGCAGATAAGAGCCACATGGCCCATCTAGTCTGCCCATTTGTTTATTCAAAACTATACTGACCCTAGACCCTATTTACCCTCAATTTGGTTTACAATTTAGGATACCCGTATTTTTATCCCAAGCATGTTTAAATTGTTCTACTGTATTGGCCTCAACCACCTCAGATGGGAGGCTATTCCACTTATCTATCACCCTTTCAGTGAAGTCATTTTTCCGCACATTTCCTTTGAATCTACCACCCTCCAGTTTATATCCCTATATAAACCCAGAGCACTGTATCCACAGTGCCAGAACACCTTGGTCATTCAAGGTGCCTAGTTCCTTTTTACTCCTTGGGAGATCTCTGTCTGCAGTCTTCAGCTTGCACAATTAGCATGCAAAACCAGCCCACAGAAATCAGCCTGATTATCCCAGTTAGCAGTGAACAGTCTGCAGACTACTATTCCAGCTTCTGAACTCTGCTGTCTACAGATTGTTATTCCTGCTACAATCCAGTTCAAGTCAAGTCCTGTTACAGTTCATGATTCCTGGTCCAGGTCTTGTTCCAGTTCATGTCCATTCCTGGTCCAGCCCAGGTTAAGTCTAGTCTAGTCCTGGTCCTGGTTACTGAATGATAGAATAGAGATCATGGAGACTGATGATTTCAACAAACCAGGGTCTGGTGGAATATTTTATCATGTAATCTATACCTAAAAAATAAGATCACTCCATGAGTTCTGAGACCGAAGGTATTCCCCACCTATGAATTGGCAACAGAAAGTCTACGCAAAGATTGGGAATCTGTCTTAGCAAAATGCTCCCTAAAGTTGATGGAAATAATAGTGAAACATTGGGAACTAACACTTGCTAAATGCTAGCAAAAGATTGAATTAATAACTGAAAATTTTAAAGAATATGAAAAATTTGAAGATTTTCAATCAACACATTATAAATATAAAGAAGTGGAAACCTTTGAAGTTGAAATTAAAGATCGTTAAAAAAAAAAATTCTGAGAGACAAGAATGCCTTCTTAATAGGGTTTATTCCTGAGGGAGAATTCATAAGTCAAGATCCAAACAACAGTCAGGCTATACCACTTCAGAATTTGATTTATCTGAAAATGAGGAAGTTGATCAGAACAATGCAAACCCTATTGAAATTCTAAACATATTGTACTTTAGGAAGTACAGTCCTAAACACATGGGTTTCACAATCAAACTCAGGATCAGAATGGGGTGGGGCACAAATCACAACAAAAGAAAACAAGGAACACCTAAAACAACAGTATCACAATGTCCTCTAAGGCAGAACAATCCAAAGAAAAGACAATACCGGACAAAGATCAATTGCAAATTATAAATCTCTACTAGATTATTGAACAATATACAAAAGAAGGTTTGTTTAAGGGATTGTCCTTTTCTCCCAGCAGACACTTCAATAGATTTGGTTGAGAAAAGGACTTGAATATCTTTATAAGGAAAGTTACATTAAGTAAACTCTACAACAAATGTAAAAGGAGACAAAACATGAAGAAAATAGATGGTTTACCTTACAGGAACTAACGAGGATGGATTTAGAAGCTTTATCTATATTAGAAGAATTCTCTAATTCAACTGAAATTAATAATACAGAGTCTTCTTTAAAAAGGAAATCACAATTCTTTCCGGGTTTATATACCAATCCATATGGTAAGACCTATAAAGAATTGGTTTCTCGTGACTTGGATTTACTACACCTAAGAAGGAAGACTTATAACTTTGCTTCCAATATAACACAACAAGAGCAAGAAGCTTGGAAGGATATACAAAGTTGGCATGATATAGTGCTAAAGCCATCTGACAAAGGTGGCAAAATTGTCCTTTGGCTACTTGATTTGTACATAGTGGAAGCAAGAAGACAACTGAAAACACATGGTTGGCTACATGTGATGTCGAATCTCTCTACACCAGCATTGGACACGATTCTGGTGTGGCAGCAGTAACACATTTTTTGGATATGAATAGAAATGTGGAATTCAATTAATTTTTGTTGAAACTACTCAGCTTTGCCCTAACAAAAAAATTCTTTTTAATTGATAGTAATTTTTACCTTCAAACACAGGGTACTGCCATGGGAACTATCTGTGCTCCCACCTATGCCAATGTATTAGGCTGGGGGGGAGCACAATATCATCTTCTCTGGAGCCCATGAGGACAATACACAACATGTCCTCATGTGGCTCCGGTATATTGACATAATCTTTATCCAATGGCAGGGGAGGGTCTAAGTTAGAATCGTTTATTAAGACCCTTAACACTAATCAACTTAATATTAGATTAACCCTAGAAAAGAGTTTAACTGTAATAAATTTACTGGATATTACTACAGCGTATTACATTGTACCAGATTCCATCCTAAGTCTACAATTACTGCAGTCTCTACAGGAGAATATCTTATAAAATAAGATTAAATGCAAGGGGCTATAGCCTGAGGGTCCTCTCACATGAATATAGCAGAGCATTATAGACAGAGTGCAATAGACTACTTTAATCCAAAAAAAAGGACATCACTACTCAAAAGAAAATCAGATTTGTAGAAATCTTTTGTGCGGAGTCTAGTGAAATTTCTAAAATCTTAAACAATGTCCTTAAATGTGAGCCAGACCTAAACAATAAACTAGGCGACCATATCAAGATTAGCTGGCGGAGTTCATGAAATTTAAAGGATCTCTTGGTTAATAGTCATTTGCAACTGTTCAAATAGTAAAGCTCCTATTCAAGGATCTTATCGCTATGGTGGCTGTAAGGTTTGCACCTTTACATTCACTATAAATTATTTATGGATAGATTTGATAGAAAATTTCTAATTCATCAATATATTAATTGAAATGCTACTGATATAATCTATTGCTTAACTTGTCCATGCAGTCTATGATACATAGGCAAGACTAATAGAAAGTTGAGTCAAAATTTTTTGGTATACAACATCAGGTCAATCCATGTAGACTACAAGCCTTTGGAATGGAGAGGATATACTTGGGATTGATTAAGCAAAGGGGATTTTGACAAAATATTACTCCAAAAAGAAGCCAGATGGATTTTTTTCCATGGGTACTATTGTACTGCAAGGATTGAACGCAAACATTAATTAGATATAATTTCTATAGGGTCTATCTCTTCCACTCAGGTATCTAGATGGCTTAGATTATTTTTCATATATAGTGATCTTAGAGTTGACTTTAAGAGTACTTATTGTGGTATATTATAACAGTTTCCCAATCCTCTGTGCTTAGATAGCTTTTCCCATCATATCTTTAATGGTTATCTATCTGAATTTCCCAAGGCATTCATTATAATAGGGTGATAAGATTTAAATTACATAATGGGGCATAGTCCCTCTTAATTAAATTACTAGCTACTGATTTATCATTTTACGTTATTATTCTTTGATACATGGGACACTAGGAAATACCTACTTTTTAATTACATTTTTTGTTTTGACTATAATTACCCTAAATAATCTTCCCTCTATCAGATTTGGTGGAAGCTTGCTGTTTTACAATAGACATATTATGGATATTGGACCGGATCCAGAACTACGTCCGTCTTCCATAGACGGACGTAATTCATTGAACAGTAGCTACTGCGCATATGTAGTAGCTATTGTACGTATTCTGCGTATCGTTTCGATACGTAGATTGCGTATATGCTGTCTAAATGGCCTCATATACGCAATCTACGTATCAAAATGATACGCAGATTACGTACAAGAGCTACTACACAAGCGCAGTAGCTACTGTTTATTGAATTAGGTCCGTCTATGGAAGACGGACGTAGTTCTGGATCTACCGCATTGTTATATACTTGACTATATCCTATCTATGACCGTAGCAGATTTTGTCAACATACTTGGTGTTAGGTGACGTCACAAGCATATGTCTATTCATTAAATAAAAAAATGTTTCATTTCAGTGGAACATATGGCTATTCATTGTATAATTTTTGCAGGTTGGTTAATTACTTGATGTTTCTCCACGGAATATAACAAGCTACTCTAGTTTAAGAGATTATGATTTGCTTGTAAAATGCTTTTTCCATGTAATGTTGGGAACACACACTGCTTGGTGGAGTTCTTTCATTTATGGGCGGCACATTTTCTAATCACACGCACCTGTGATCAAGCCGCCGGGCGAAATGCGTGTCAGTCTTTGCAATTAGTGATGTAAAAGGGTGCACACCTTCCGTAGCCCCATGGTTATGCTCATCATCCACATATGTGTTGCCCTTAGAGTCAGGGAGAAATAGATGTGGACCCGGGTAAGGGTGAAGCATTGTAGTGAGGCAATTAGAGGGGTGTTAGGGTCAGCTGGAGTGGGTTAGTAACAGGAGTCTGTGGATGATGACTTACTACATACATTGAGCCGTATGCAGAGCTCCGGCCGCATTGCATTTGCGGCCGGAGTTTTCAGAAAAGTGCTTAAAGACAGCGTATACGCAATCTACGTTGCAAGAAGTAATGTTGATTATGTTACAAAATTACTGCGCATGCACAGTTGCACTTTTCTGAAAACTCCGTCCGCAAATGCAATGCGGCCGGAGCTCTGCATAAGGCCCATTGTGTCCATATGATTGTTTAAAAACTATTTTTTTACACCACTCATTACTTTTGTATTTATACACTTCATATCTATATTGGCATTCATATGGTTTTGTAGGTTCATGCCATTGTTGTGATGTCAATTATCTGATATAGGTAGTTGTAATATCTCAATCACTGCTTATGATCTTACAACTATATGTGTACATATGATGTAATCCAGTTGTACATTGATACATATTATTTATGTGATTGGAGTAAAACATAATCAGCTGAATACAGAATTTGATGTTTCAATTCAATTTATGATACCCATGGTTTATTATGGATATTTATTGTATATTACCATCGCGCATTATTGTGTTTATGAATTATGAACCACAGGCATATGTATGGTGTAATCCAACTGCATATTGCTGCTTAGTATTTATGTGATCGGGTTAATTTACATACAGCTGCTGCGATGTTGTTGATATGGTAAATCAATTAATGGTATTTATGATTCATGGTTTACATATATATTTACTGTGCATTACCATAGCGGCATTATGTATATGTGATAGGAAAAACGTATTTAGCATTTGTAGGCGATATCATCCACCATCTGCATTTTGGGGAGGATAGTTCTATGAATGTGACTGGTTTTAGTGACCTTTTATGTGCTGTACGGTACTAGATATATTAAGATGTGTATATCTTCTTTTCATCTGTGATCTTAATCGTCATTTTATTTCTGCAGTTTATTCATTCTGACATTTTGCCATGTGCATCTCTATTCCTTTCCCTTTCCTAATTAGTTCCATGTGATTTCAATAATGTTATGGACCAGGTTCTTGACCGATGGAATAATCAGCCTGGTGGAGCAGAGTTGCAACCTACCCCTTTCTCTAGGCTTGTGTGGTAGCTGGCTTGGTAGACGTGTGGCGTATGCACCACCCCATCAAGCCACAGTTTACTTCTTACTCTGCCGTGCACCACACTCTGTCTCGCATTGACCTAATTTTATCATCTAAAAATATGGGCACACAGGTAACACAAATTGAGTATCTCTCCCTGAGGATTTCAGATCATTCCCCCGTTCAAATGGTGGTCAATATTGAAGGGGAGGGATAAGGGTATTCAAATTTGAAAGCTAAACCCTTTCTGGTTGCGACGGATTGGTACTGGGCTTGACTTGACAATATGGGAGGAAATTTTTTTCAAAAATGAGCAGCTGGACTGGTAGCGGTATAGGAGGCCTTCAAGATGGTCCTTACAGGGTCCTTTATTAAACAAGTGGCAGGATTTAAATCCTTTTACCGCAAAGAAGAGAAGGAGTTGGACCAAAAAATGCAGTGACTTTGAGTCTTCAGGGGTTCAGAAGCAATGGACGGACCACCTTTTAAAAAAGTCTTAAGAGAAGCCTCTTGTTTGTGGGACACTCCTTATACTCTCAGGCTGATATTGGGGATAGTTATATGGTATTCTTGATAAGGGAGGTATAGGGTAGCATGGTTATTCTGGCTATAATGGATAATTACAATGTTACTCACTTTAGGTACAGACATCACTAACACGTTTTAAGCACAATATTGATCAACTTAGGGGGTTACCTTGACAGGTTACGCTGGCTAGACTCAGGAGGCAGTGAATCTGCTGGAAGCCTCTTTTATCACAGAGAGGATACAGGGATACAGGCAGCCCTTACAACCTTCCCTAATCACAAGGTCCCCGGGGTTGATGGGATCCCTGTGGAGGTATATAAAACCTTTCCGAAGATTTTTGTCTCACAGGTGCTTTCCCCCCCTTCCCCATGTCAGAAGTTCTGATAGTGGTGCTGCTGAAGCCTGATAAAGATTCCTAAAGCTCTAATATATAATGACCCTTTTCATTGCTTTCCACGGATGTTAAAATCCTAGCTAAACTGTTCACTATTAGACTTAATTCTGTAATTTCCCAGGTTTGTAATTCTGACCAGACTGGATTCATGCCAGACAAATCCACCACCATTACCCTTAAAAAGTTGTTTAGTGGTTGTTCAGTCATCTCCAGTTACCAACTTGGAGGCCCCCGAAGGCAGTGGTAGTGTCCCTGGAAGCTGCCAAGGCGTTTGACTCTGTGGAATCGTCGTTTCTCTGGGAGGTGTTAATAAGTTTTGGGTTTGACCTGTTTTTAATAAGTGGATCAAACTCCTGTATTCTGCCCTAGCATCTATTTATATTTGTCACCCTTAATGTGGAGATATGTCTGGATGCTTTAGACCCACTTAAATTAAAATGGGAAGCTGATTAGGGACAGTTATCTGAGTCAGCTTATACACAAATATTGCAGTATAGACATTTTTTGGCTATTTCATTTCTTTTACCATACTCTTGTGTAATTATTAATATAGCAATATTTGTTATCTTAAACATTTATTGTATTAAATAATGTATTTTAACCAGAATGGACTGAATACATTCATAAAGCTATAGGTTGAGTTAAAAACACAATTTTATACACTGCCCACGGACTTGCTGTGGAACCCAACACATCGGGCCTTTAGCTTTGCTCTTCTCACCCCAGGAGCAAAAAAAAAAAATTATAAAAAAACCCCCATAAAATAAACATAAATAATCATTTTTAAAAAAAGCCTTATTCGCAAAAAGGGCCTGTTAGCCAGGAGTCCCTCCTACTGTCCTAAGTCGCTTTAGCATTGTGGTATGGATACATTTTTGGAAGCTATGCCAGCAAAGCAAGCCTCCGCCCGATCTACTTCTAAAACCAGAGCGAAACATAATGCCGCAAAATCACTTCCCCCATCTTCCAACAGAATGGATCGTGAGCAGCCCATTAACGATGCAGGAAGTCCCTATGTCCCTGGCTGGACTGGCGGTACTTGCACAAGAACCCTCTAAACTTTTAACTCCTATAATTGATCAAAAACTTGAACATAAGCAAACCTTGTATGACGCTTCTCTTACTAAAATTTAGTATTGGAATGCTTGAACAGCATACCAGTGATGTGGAAGACCAATTTCAACTCATACAAAATATAGTAGATTCTCAGGCCAGATTGATCCAGAGTCTTACTGAAAAGGTAGACTATCTAGAAAATAGGCATAGGAGAAATAATTTCATAGGGATACCTGAAACTGTGAAAGGAAATAAACTTATGGAATTTTTGACTAACATGATCCCTGTTGCCCTGGGTCTAACGCCCGACTCTGGTATTCCACAAATAGAACAGGCACACAGATTAGGTCCTGAGAGACAAGGCGAAGGCTCTAGGCCAAGAGCAGTTACAGTAAAGTTTCTCGATTACAGAACAAAAGAAAATTTCCTTTTTGCCTTTTGAAGACTCCCACAGCTGATTGTTGAGGGCAACAAACTATTAATTTTTTAGGATTTCTCGGGGGTTTTCAACGCTGCAGACGAATCCTCTTTAGAGAGATTGACTTGCTCTGACTCTACATGCATGGGAGGGGATAGGAGAATCCTGACCCTTAAAATCTCTTTTCATCTTGCTGACCCCTGGCGTCTTTTAAATCTGACCGATAAATTGTATACTTTCTGTTCTGCTGTACACACTCTATAAAGGATAGATTACTTATTAATAGAAGACAGACTAGTGACCCAAATTCTCTCTGCTAAAATTCATGATATCCTTCTATCTGACCACACCCCTATAACCTTAGACCTCAGCTTACCAACCCCCAGGAGTTTTACTGTATGTTGCGTTTCCCGGACCATCTTGCAAACTATAGATTTCCAAACTTACCTAAACTCTAAATGGGGAGACTATTTGGATGATAATAAGGAGCACCTAGAGGATCCAGTCTTATTTTGGAGGGCCTCCAAGTCTGTCTTGAGAAGACATATAATTAGCAAACTACTACAGAAATATAAATGCTAGAAGGGAAGAAATGAGAACACAAGTTGAGAGAGCATTTCGTATGTATATACAGTGCTCAAAAAAAATAAAGGGAACACTAAAATAACACATCCTAGTTCTGAATGAATGAAATATTCTTATTAAATACTTTGTTTTTTACATAGTTGAATGTGCTGACAACAAAATCACAAACAAATTATCAATGGAAATCAAATTTATTAACCCATGGAGGTCTGGATTTGGAGTCGCCCTCAAAACTAAAGTGTTTCTGCAGGTGGTGACCACAGACCACTTCTCAGTTCCTATGCTTTCTGGCTGATGTTTTGGTCACTTTTGAATGCTGGTGGTACTTTCATTCTAGTGGTAGCATGAGACAGAGTCTACAACACACACAAGTGGCTCAGGTAGTGCAGCTCATCCAGGATGGCACATCAGTGCAAGCTGTGGCAAGAAGGTTTGCTGTGTCTCTCAGCGTAGTGTCCAGAGCATGGAGGCGCTACCAGGAGACAGGCCAGTACATCAGGAGACGTGGAGGAGGCCTGGAGCAGTGTAGTTAGTCACACTGAGGATAACTATGCAGTCTACTTGCAACACCGCACACTATTAAACCAATATTTATATTCCCAAGCTCATAACCAGACCATAAATTTTATACATGGGTTAATAAGGCGGGGAGACTCCTGGCCCAGATGTCGAAACCTAACAAGTCTAAATCCTTCATCACTGGCATCAGAGATCCATTAACAGACAGGATTTGTCACAAATCAAGAGATATTTTGGCCTTATTTCAGCAGTATTGCCAAGATTTGTACAATTCTTGCCCAATAGATGGTTCCTTACAAGAGAAGTTACTGGAAGAAGCCAGACTACCGAGAATATCCCCAGAATAGAGCGAGGCTCTGGAAGAGCCAATCTCGGAACAGGAAATTACCTTGGCCACAAAACAGTTTAAATTGCATAAAGCACCAGGGCCAGAAGGCTTGACAGCCAGCTACTACAAAATTCTAGCTCACTATATAACCCGTCTTGAGAGATCTTTACGAAAGACTAGCCAATCACGGAGGTGCAGAATCCAATTTCAATGAAGCTAATACAATCTTGATACCAAAACCAGGCAAGGATCCTGAAGCTTTGGGTTTCTACCGTCCTATATCACTCCTGAATATAGACTTTAACATTTTTGGTAAAAACACGGTGACACGTCTCCGAAGTTTCCTTTCTAATATTTTGACATCACACCAACTGGGCTTCGTCACAGGAAGACAGTCAGTGAGAGGGATCAGGGCTGCTATTACTGTCGCAGTCTCAGCTTAGCACCAGTGTTTTGCTGAGTCTTGATACCCACAAAGCATTTGATACGGTCTTGTGGGCGCATCTATACAAAATATTGAAGATAAGAGCATTTGGTAGACCATTCACATTGCTGTATAATGAGCCCTCAACTTGTCTGTTGGTCAATTGGCCTACGTGGTAATCCTATTTGTTTTCAGAGAGGAGTGAGGCAGGGCCGCCTCCTATCGCTGCTACTTTTTAACATCACTGGATCCTCTACTTCGCATCCTACGGTCTTTGTCAGAATTCAATCAAAATAACTGCATTCCCAATTGATATATTGCTTTACAATAGCAACCCCAAAGACTCCCTTCCCCTGATTTTAGACGAACTGGAGAAATTTACGAGTTTCGTGAAACATGGAGAAGTCCACAGTGTTGTATCTTGTCCCACACTTTCACATACCCTTGTGGAGCAGAGGTCTTCCCATTAAATGGACTAAAAACCATTTTACTTACCTGGATGTAGAAGTTCCAAAATTACCCTTCCACCTTTATGAGCTTAATATAATCAAAACAATTAAAATCATAGAAAAAGAGCTGAAACATTGGGAACATTTGTCTCTTTCCTTTACTGGCAGAGCAAACCTAATTAAGTTAGTCACCTTTCCAAAACTACTCTGTTTTCTACAGGCACTTCCACTTATCCTTACGGATAAAGGGCCTGATCCAGAGCTACGATGTAGCGCTGAGCGTACTAACGCTCAGCTGTACATCGTGGACTCTACCTGACACTCCCCCTGCCCCCAGCGCATTTACCCTCGCTTACGCCGGCTGAAGGCTACCTTTACTTAAGCCGGCATAAGCAAGGGTACCTACGCTAGGACGGTGGCGTTGCTACGATAACGCCGCCCTCCCAGCCTCATTACCCTCCCTACCCCGCCTCCTTACACTAACTACAGCGCAGTAATGGTGTGGGACGTTGCCATAGTTACGGCGGGCAACATCTGCCCGGTGCCTGCGTAGATCGGCTTTCCAGCCAATCTTACGCTTACGCCCGCCGTAGTTACGTAGTTACCACGGCGGGCGTAGCTCTGGATCAGCCCCAAAGACACTAAGAGAATTCATTTCTTTTATAGAAAATTCATCTGGAGATGTAAATGTGCAAGAATAGGCCTAAAGAAGCAGCAGCAAACTAATATCAATGGAGGTATTAATTTTCCAGACATAACCTCACATGTGGCCCATTTACGCTATGTTCGAGACTCGCTCAGTGGAACCTATGTCTATGCCAACACGTCACTAGAATCTGGGTTTTTACTTGGAATGAGGCTCCCTGCATTTCTTCGTAATACGGCAGATAACCTTACAGCAGATATTAGAAACAACCCCGTACTTTGTTCAACATGGAAAGTGTAGCACAAGATAAGACACAAGATGGATCTCCACTCCAACTATTCCATACACTTGCCATTTATGCTCAACCCATTATTTTCACCAGGTTTACAGTTCCACTATTTTAATATTTGGAGAGTTGGGAGGTTGAGTTATATTGGACAGTTGATAAATAATTCAACTAAGTGACCTTATGCATACACAGCAGCAGTTGAAATATTTAGGTGCTTGGCAAGCTTCCCTAATGCATTTCTGCAAGCCAACCATTATGTACACAAGGTTTTTTCCCATTTCTCTGAGGCAGACTGGTCGAATCAGTTGGATCGGCTGCTACTCCCCCCCCCCCCCCTCAAACTGCTCCCCCCCCCCCCCCCCTCTAAAAGGGGCTATTTCTTACCATTATAATTTACATAGGGAGGTTTATGACTATGAAGGCTCTACCTCGGGTATTTCTCATTGGGTAACTATATTTCCTTCCTTAGATTGTTAAAGTCTCTAAATCACTCATATAAACTCTTAAAGGCAAGCACTTATGTGGAACTATTCCTAAATACTTTTCATCACACATATTTAACACCAGAAAAATGTTTTAAATCCAGTCTTTTGGAGTCCCCTAATTGCCTTCGCTGTGGTTTGCCTAAAGCAGATCTGCTTCATTCTTTGTGGAGCTGCCCAATTCTCAGAAGTTTTATGTTGGCTGTTTGCAATTACGCAATGTCTTACCTAGTTAATTATATACCTTTCAATGCCCAATAGGCTGTGCTTGGCATAATACCTGAGAGACAGACAGTATGTAGAGGGAGCAGAAAACTCCTCTTGGCGCTGAGTGCAACAGCTCACAAAACAATCCTGCAAGTGAAGGACAGGCAAGCATTGATCCGCATTCGCAAGGATGCAGATCAATGCGTAACAGTTAAGATAGGGTTCTGGACACGTAAGTGTCCAGAACCATTACCAATAGAGGGGAGTGATGTCCCCTGCACATGCGTAAAGGTTGCTGGGGTCTGGATTTGGCCCAATGTGTTTAAAACACAATATGTTAAAGCATAACTTTCAATATATCAAGTATCCTCAATGAAGCAAAAGTATATATAGTCTGATGTAAAACAAATAGCTAAAGAATATTGCACAGTCTAATGTATACTAGTATAGAACACACATTAGGAGCCCGATTTCGAGTCCCAAGGCAGGGATGAATAAACACTTGCCCGGGCCACCCTCTACGGGAAACAGCAGCTGGTGTAGACATAAATCTTTGCCAATTGATTTAAAGAAATGAGCTTAAATGCCTTTCCGTATGGATCATGTTACACAAATCAGTGGCTATTTGTTTACATCAGACTATATACCGTATACTTACACTCCATTGAGGATACTTGATATATTGAAAGTTATTAACATTTAGCATAAAGTGTTTTAATCACATTGAACAATATTCAAACCTAAGAAGCTCCGTCTTCCTAAGTGAGTAATTTTAAGAATGTAACTGCTGTGCATGCGCAGTAGTACATTTTCGCAATCTATGTACCAGTAATTTACGTAGATGGCTTTTAAAGACCGCACGGAGTAGTTTAGGTAAAAAGAGGTGTGCTTATGCCGCCTCTGGGAGTATTTATGTAGAAGTGGGAGGTGGGAGGGATTAAGATTAGTCGGGGAGGGCGTTGGGGAGGCAGGGAGAAGCGTTGTACGCACGTTTAGATAAAGTAGCCCTATAGCACTCTTAAGTTCCATAAGGTACCTAAAAACGGGTGAACGAGTCACTCTTATACCCCTTTCACATCACCATGAAATACCCGGGATTTTTTAGATTAGCCGGGGAGGGCGGGGGATTGTGGGGAGAGGCATTCTCCGTGTGTTATAGGTACCCTACACACCTGGGTGCAGAGTCTAACCAGGGTTTTGGTATTCACTGGAGCCCCTGATGGTGGGGACACTCTTGGCTGCAGATACCCTGGCAGGTCACGGTCCCAGGTGGTAGCTCAACAGGTACACAGGAACCAGAGTAGCAATGTCAGAAAGATGAGAGAGATTAAGCACAAAGGCTGTCAGAAGAAACAAGTATTACACAGAGGACTACATCCAGCAGGTAAGTATACTGAGGACAGAACACCAGATAACCACAATGTGGAAATAGCTATGCCAGGTAACAAACACAGCAGAGATATATAGAAAATACCAGATAGTAGCAGACACAGCAGAGATATATAGCTAATGCCAGATGGTAATAGACACAGCAGAGATATACAGCTAATGCCAGATGGTAATAGACACAGAAGCGATATCCTGCTAATGCCAGATGATAATAGACACAGCAGATATATACAGCTAATGCCAGATGGTAATTGACACCACAAAGATTTACAGCTAATGCCAGATGGTAATAGACACAGCAGAGATATACCACGGTACGCTAAGGCAGAGACCGGGAGACAAAAGGAAACTGATACAAACAGCAAGACAGGAGCAGGAGATTCACAGCATAACTTGGACGATATAACCAGCACTAAGGCCAGCGTGCTCATGGTATAAATACCCCTGAGAGCCAATCAACACAAGGGGCGGAGAGCAGGCATAAGAACAGGATAGGAGAACGCACAGTGGAGAATAAACGGGAACTTCCCCCTGAAAGTTTGCGCCAACACTGTGACGGAGGCCAGTGTCCTGGCTGCTAAGCGACTCCTAACGCCTAGTAACACTCGGAACCTGAAAATCATAACCTGTGTCATGCACAGCATATCATAAAAGTGTCCTACATCCAAGCAACATGGAATCATACTCTGCACCGCAAACATCGTTTCATAACACCGTGCTTAGTTTCATTTTAAAAAGGAAACTACGCACGGTTAGTTAAGGTAGCCGTATGGCACTCTCAAGTGTCATAAGATACCTAAAAGGGGGGCGGGTTAGGGGCAAAAGGAGTCAGTTAGGCCCGGGTCTGTCCGCACCTTACTCACTCGTAGTTGTGAATATGGTCCATTGTGCTCTAAGCTCATTATTTGCTTTTATAGATATTAAAATTGTGATTTTCTGCATGGCTGCTCATCCCTTTTTTACATGGAAGAGGGGGGGGGGGTCTTCCATTAACCACTTAACTTTTATTTAAAATAACCCCTAAAAAGTGTGCCATATCCCAATTTTATCGATTCTTGGGGAAAACACTTGATCATGCCAAATCATCCACAGGGCTAGCCCTGTGGGTGAGAGATTTCCCATCCCTTACATCTGAAGTCGCTGAATTAACCCGCTCTTCTAAGATCTTCCCGACAGCAACATATACTGAAATGTTCCTAATCATCTGTCATCGTGGCTATATATCACCCTTAAGATAATTTAAAATGGGTTTATCTCAATGCCACTCTTACCCAAAATGTGGATCACCAGAGGCAGATTTGAAACATTGTTTATGGAATTGCCCACTTATAAGAAGGTTTTGGAAGATGATCTTAGGGTTTTCTAATGAAGTTCTGGTAGAATCCTTTCCACTAACCCCAGAGTGGGCTGTCTTTGGGATTTTTCCTTCGGGATACAGGGCATTGGCAGGGTGTAGAAAACTTATGCTGGCGGTTTTGGCTGCAGCCAAAAAGAGTATCCTTCATGTCTGGATCTAGCCACGCACACCCACAATATCCCTCTTTAGAGAGAAGTTATAACACATATTTAGGATGGACTGGCTGGAAACCACCCTGCAAAAGGAGACACAGATCGAGAGATTCTTTGACACTTGGGAAAGTTTTATAAATGTTTTATCAGCTGGAATCAAACAACAGATATTAAAATGTTTTAGGAACACTATATGGTATGAGTATCACCTTTAGCGCAAGCCTAAATATAAGCCTAGATTCACCTTGATTGGGATCATTAGGTTTTTCTCTTTTGTGGTGAAAACATTGCTACATGTAGGTGTAAACGTATTGAGATAAGGTGAAATATCTAATTGCATATCCATTGTATTTGCTCTCTGTAATGTAATAATCTGAAGTGAGAATGTAAAATATGTGACATTGGGCCTGATCCAGAACAACGCCCGCCGTCGCTAGGATGGCGGGTGTAAGCGTAAGATCGGCTTTTCAGCTTTTTTCGTGGATCGGGCGTCCGTAGCAGCGCCGTAGGGATGCTGGAGGGGACGTCCTCCAGCTTCCCTACGTTCAGGTTAGTGTAGGTGGGCGGGGGGAGGGAGTTAAATGAGGGTGGGAGGGCAGGCTAAGCGGCCAAACACTCCTATGCGAGCTACCTAAGGCTACCCTAACTTCAGCCGGCATAAGGAATGGGCCATACGCCCGCACAGGGGGAGAGTCAGGGTAAGTAAACGCCGATACACTGTGCTTTAGTAAGCACAGCGCATCGGCGTAGGTCTGGATTAGGCCCATTATATGCAATGCACACACATATCCCACAATATCCAGACTCCAGACATCGTATATATAATACAAACACATATCTTGCACTATCCAGACTCTAGACATCTTATATATAATGCACACACATATTCCACACTATCCAGACTCCAGACATCTTATATATAATACACACAC
>WWET01002061.1:31042-41984 GCA_011038615.1 Limnodynastes dumerilii
GTTTTATGACCCATTGTATAAAACAATGAAGGATTGGAACATTGCCTCTGAACTTCCCACTCTCCCTGAAAAGTCCCACTAGCACAAAAGTGTGCCAGTGCTAATGGTCACTCTGAACAAGGTTTAGAGTTTCCAGAATTACATGAAGTAGTTTATAGTTTATAACCACTATGCCATCTGACATTGAAAATGTTTTGTCCTAGAGCTGAAGATGTATCCTCCATGTAAACACCGGTGTCTTGTTCCCAGTCGAGCTGATGATTTATCTCTAGAAATCTTATGCTGAAATTCCCTAACATTTTTAAAAACATGTACAAATTGAACCCAGTTATACAGATTATTTTTTTTGTTTATAGTCACATACATGCTAGGACCCATTGTTTTTCCAGTAGAACTTTGCAGCACACTGAATAATAATGTTTTTTCAAGAAATGGTTGAATATGAATATTTACCCTTTTAGTTGGAGATTTGTAGAATGTGTTTCTCTAATTTACATATAAAGAAATTAAAATCTGTTACAATAATTAGATGCATTTTCAGAGTATTGGTAATAGAGAACATTGTGATATGTAGGTACACCAACAGTCACTGTTTAGAAGTTAATAAATTACTAATTCTACTATTTACAACAATTGTTGATATTGTCTTTATGAACATTGGGCCGGATCCAGAACTACGTCCGTCTTCCATAGACTGACGTAATTCAATGAACAATAGCTACTGCGCATGCGTAGTAGCTATTGTACGTAATCTGCATATCGATTTGATACGTAGATTGCGTATATGTGGTCTATGGAAGACGGACGTAGTTCTGGATCCGGCCCAATGTTCATAAAGACAATATCAACAATTGTTGTAAATAGTAGAATTAGTAATTTATTAACTTCTAAACAGTGACTGTTGGTGTACCTACATATCACAATGTTCTCTATTACCAATACTCTGAAAATGCATCTAATTATTGTAACAGATTTTAATTTCTTTATATGTAAATTAGAGAAACACATTCTACAAATCTCCAACTAAAAGGGTAAATATTCATATTCAACCATTTCTTGAAAAAACATTATTATTCAGTGTGCTGCAAAGTTCTACTGGAAAAACAATGGGTCCTAGCATGTATGTGACTATAAACAAAAAAAATAATCTGTATAACTGGGTTCAATTTGTACATGTTTTTAAAAATGTTAGGGAATTTCAGCATAAGATTTCTAGAGATAAATCATCAGCTCGACTGGGAACAAGACACCGGTGTTTACATGGAGGATACATCTTCAGCTCTAGGACAAAACATTTTCAATGTCAGATGGCATAGTGGTTATAAACTATAAACTACTTCATGTAATTCTGGAAACTCTAAACCTTGTTCAGAGTGACCATTAGCACTGGCACACTTTTGTGCTAGTGGGACTTTTCAGGGAGAGTGGGAAGTTCAGAGGCAATGTTCCAATCCTTCATTGTTTTATACAATGGGTCATAAAACGATATTGTCATGGTCTCTGGGGGGTTTTTGATTTGACTCAGGGTCCCCTGAGTTAGCAGATGTGAACAGGAAGCTTGGGCTTTTAAAGTATACCTTGCTCATCAGTTTGGACATGGAAAGGATCAATAGGAGGAAGGAAACAGAAAGGCAGAAGCTGTGGGACTGCAATAGTTCAGAGGCAGTAGAGACTGCAATGGTTATAGAAGCAGTTGAGACTGAAATGGTTTCAGAAGCAGTTGGGACTGCAATGCTGGAATCAGTAGTGCTGCGGTAGATGAAAGCTACACACACACTCTTGCTGTGGAGTGCTGTGGTGTGAACTGCACACCCTGTGCAATGCTGGCTGGAAGTTGTAGTATGAGAACTGCAATCACAGGTCTAAGCTGACTGAGGCTTATTGTGCAGGAGCGCTATGTTGAACTTCACACACTACACACTACGCACAATAACAGAGGCAGAGTAACAGAGCAGGCACTTGGAGAAAACTGAGACTACACAAGGGATACTCAGGAACCAGGAATGTGATACAGAGTACTTGTTGAACTGGCACCGGTGGGAAGGTGCCAGCGATTTAAATAGAGAGTGCATAGCGCTGATTAGCAGAGCGGTAGCCTTGGAAATGATGGCACCAGAGGATTGGTGCAGAGTGGTCAGATGACCACATCCAAGATGGCCACTGCAACAACTTGACCAACAAGGTTAAGTGATCAGGCAGAAAGGTCAGAAAACACTGGGGATGTGAAATTAAATAGGCTGTGCTGGAGGTCCACCAGGGAAAGACTGTGTCTGACTTTAAAGTCCCATGCTTTGTGACAGATATCACCATTATCACAACTGACACATATAGTAGATGATATTTATAAGTGTCAAATAGCTGCAGGGTATCCACACATAACTGATGGTAAAAGGTTGCATGTTTACACACCTATTATACCCCATGTGTATTAAAAGCATTGTAATACAATACAATATCCTACACTTGCCACAGGGTAATGCAGGCTTGATGGGTGCTAGTGGTGCTTCAATAGTTGTTGGTGCAGATTATAAACTATAAAGCAATAGGGTTACAAGTTGATAGCTAATAAGTTAATTTTTAAAGAAACTGTCTCCTCTGTAATCAAACTTGTTTAGTCAGGTGCTCAAGGAGTGCATTATGGCAATCCTTTATATTCCTAATGAGTGTGCACTGTGACTGAAACTGAAACTTCATGGATCACTCTAAGCACATTAGCCTCTTGACTAGCATCTTCTTTACAAGAGACCATTGTGTCCATAATATGTGATGCTCAAATGTTTGCAAACCACAATTTTACTATGTCAGGAACAGGTATGCGTACTATCTGAAATGTATAATATTTCACTAAATTTGTTAATTATTGTTGGGAATAAAGACATTTACTGTGGATATTTGTATTCACACCCAGGGGTCTGGCTAGATGGCAAACGTCTCTAGATTAGTCACAGGAAAAGAAGTTGGTTAGAAAACATTCACACGTAAGGGGAGCTTCAAAGCTTCCAAAAGGCCTGGTTGGCTGCGAATCACCAGGGGGAACCTGTCACTATAGAGGTCTCTAGAAAAACTGACCAGTATCTGACCCCAGGAACAAAGGAAAATATTATATTTGGACAAAATGCATATTTCCAGTACTCGTGGCAACTTCTAATTTCTCAATAATGTGAAGCCCAAGCAAATGTGCAATACTTGCATTTTGGAAGATGGTGTCACTCCAGGAAGCATTATTAGGAAGGAACTAGTGTTACACTAATGCCAATCATATCGTGTTTGATGACCAGCAGCCGCTAATAACTCCAGGGGTATGAATATTAGATTATCATGAGTGGCACACCTAGTCAGGGGGAGAAATATGAATTCTTAAATGTAAGTTACCAGGACTGGATGGGCAGTCTTCTAAGTCTGACCCTCACTCCTGACTGGTCATAGCCTGCTGTACAAGAAAAATGCTCACGCAGAAAATTGCTCACACAGAAAAATGCTCACACAGAAAATTGCCCACACGGAAAAATGCCCACACAGAAAAATGCCCACACAGAAAAATGCCCACACGGAAAAATGCCCACACGGAAAAAATGCTCACACGGAAAAATGCCCACACGGAAAAATGCCCACATGGAAAGATGCCCACACGGAAAAATGCCCACACGGAAAAATGCTCAAATATAGTGATTCTGTTTTTCTACGTATGTGCATGAAGTTTTGGGTTTTAATTAGGGTTACCACCTTTTCAACAATAAATTCCCGTACACAGACCCCCCCACCTTGGAAAAAACTTTTTACTTTGCTTCAACATAAAAACAGTCCCACATATACTCTACCCACACATTACTTCCCCACATTCTATAACCCCGCATTACCCCCAACCCACATACTATAACCATACATTACCCCCCACCCCACATAGTATAACCACGCATTACCCCCACCCCGCATGCTGATTGGTGGATGGCTCTGGGGATTCACCAATCAGAGTGATGGGTGGTCTCATAACTACTGATTGGTAGATGGCTGGAGTCATCCACCAATCACAATGCAGGGAATAGAAATAGTTTGGCTGCGGCTGTAGCACAATGTCAGGTAGGAGATCTGGGTTTGATCTGGGCTGTCATTTTATGGAGGTGTTCTGGGTGGACTGATTTGTGGTGTGACCGTTAATAAGGAAGTAAAATGTTTAATTAAAGGGTCTGATCTGGGGGAGGAGTCACTTGTCTTTGTATTCTTCTTCTAAGTTTATCTAAAGTCTGTTTCTTAATTTATGCCTTTAATCCTATAAAATTATGTATTTTTTAGATTTGTGTATTCTGTGCATTTGATATAGTTTTATATTTTTAATACATGGTTGCCAGTCTCCCTGATGCTGATTCAGTTTCAAAAGTCATTGCAGTATGATGACAGAATTTAGAAATTGTCTCCTATTTCACTGTATTGAGGCATATGTAGGCAGCCATTTTCTTGGAGGCCAAATGTAATCAAAGATTGGCCGTAATCTAAGACTACATGACTAATTATGGAGACAGAAGTAAAAAATACACTTTGGTTTCTTGTTAATCAGCTGCAGTGTTGCCTACTTTTATATTTGCTATAATTGTGAAGTCGTCAGCAGATCTCCTATTCCATGGTTGCCGACTTTTAAAAGCTCCCGGAGGGAAGCCATAGATGCATGCAGGGGACGAGGCATAACAGCGAGATTTATGGAAATCTCGTCATTAAGCACTGTCCCTGTCTATCAATTACCCCTTTCAGGGTTTCATGGGGGTGGGGTTTGACGACACAATTGTAGTTTTTGCATGCAGGGATATATCTTTACTTTTGCTTACTGCACAATGATACTGACCAGCTTCACTATCGCACTATTATTATTTAGACTTGGGCTAGGAAACGCCACCTCTTAACTAAAATACTGTTTGCAACACAAGAAATTTGAATCCCCTGAAATCACCATGGTTTTGCCCAGGAGTAATTTTCCTCTCTTATTTTCAATTTCTGAATCAAGTCCAATAGGATTAAAACTATGGTTACCACCTGTCCGAGATTGTTCCGGACAGTTCGGTAATTGAGACCCGTGTCTGGAGTCCGGAGGGGTCCCATTACTATACAATGTCAGGAAATAATACTACTCTAAATTTCCGCACTGAAATATAATGTAACAATTGAAATATTATTATTCCTGGACACTGTATTGTCACATACACAGTGCCCGGACCGCTGTGTCCAGGCACTGTGAATCTGTTGGTATGGCAACACAGCGCCGTTATCAGCGTGACACTGACATATTCCTGTCCACGTCATTCAGAAGCAGAGGCGCTGCAGAGGACGGAGGGGAAGGAAGAATAGATGGGAAGACAGCAAAAATGTAAACAACTTATAAAAGCTTATTGGGGGTTAAAGTATGTGAAGGGGAGGGGGTAATGCTGGGTTATAGTATGTAAGGGGGGTAATTGCAGGGTTATATTTTGAGGGGAGGAATACTGCATGTTTATAGTATGTGGGGTGGGTGTAATGCGCGGTTATAGTATGTGGGATGGAGGTAATGCACGATTATGGGCCTGATCCAGAACTATGCCCGCCGAACTAGCTGCAGCGGGCGTAAGCGTAAGATCGGCTGAAAAGCCAATCTGCGCATGCGCCGGGCAGATGTTGCCCAGCGTAGCTATTGCAACGCCCAATCGGCTATTGGGCGTCCGTAGGAACAGCATAGTAACGCTGGAGGGGGTGTCCCCCAGCATTACTACGTTAATGTTAGTGAAGGTGGGCGTGGGGAGTTAGTTTAATGAGGGAGGGAGGGAGGACTTAGCGTTACAACGCTCCTGTGCGAGCGTATTTTCCATTGCTTAGGGCGGCTGAAGTTAGGGTAGCCTTCAGCCAGCGTAAGCAAGGGAAAATACGGGCACACAGGGGGAGTGTCGGGGAGAGTGGACGCCAATACGCTGTGCTTTAGTAAGCACAGCGCATCGGCGTAGTTCTGGATCAGGCCCTTTGTGTGGTTATAGTATGTGGGGTGGGGTAATGCATGGTTATATTGTGAGGGGTGGGAGTTATGCATGTTTATAGTATGTGGGGTGGGGGTAATGCGTGGTTATAGTATGTGGAGTGGGGTAATGTGTGGTTATAGTATGTGGGTTGAGGGTAATGCATAATTATAGTATGTGGGGTGGGGGTAATGCGTGGTTATAGTATGTGGGGTGGGGGTAATGCATGGTTATAGTATGTGGGTTGGGGGTAATGCGGGGTTATACAATGTGGGGAAGTAATGTGTGGGTATAGTATATGTGGGACTGTTTATATGTTGAAGTAAAGTAAAAAAAATAATCAAACATAAAAATAAATGTGTAATTTCCAAGGTTTTTTCCAAGGTGGGGGGAGTTTGTGTACGGGAATTTATTGTTGAATAGGTAATAACCCTAATTAAAACCCAAAACTTCATGCACATACGTAGAATAACAGAATCACTATATGTGGGCATTTTTCCGTGTGGCCATTTTTCCGTGTGGCCATTTTTCCGTGTGAGCTTTTTTATATGTGGGGTTTTTTCCATGAGCAATTTTCCTGTGGGCTTTTTTCCTCTGAGGTTTTTTCATAGAACCGGGGGAATTATCCATTGTTCTGCTAAGCCTCTAGCAAAGAAGTAATCTCAACGGGTGATTATTTTTTGTTTTGTTCCTATTTTGTTTTATATTGCTTGTATGTATTTTATATTGTTTGTCCTGTAACCTTCTATTGTTGAATATCCTTTTTGTTATGTAAATAAGAATTGTACCTTTTTGTAGAATAAATTCATTTCATTTATTTTGCTTTATTCATATTTGTTCTGAAAGCCCTACTCTCTGAAGAGACTTGACTGCTTTTGGCTACTGTAACTGATAAGGGAAATAAGTCACGAGGTGATCATTTCAATAACTGCTGTTATTAATCCAGGGGGGCATTATAGAAATAAGGTCACGGGATGATAGTTTCGTTCAGTGTATTATAGCTTTGTTGATAGAGGTACACTCTGGCTTCTGACATCATCATTTAAATAAAAGGATGCCCCCTAGTGACCGAATGGTCATTAGGAGCAGTCATCAAGCAGAGGAGCAGTCATTGAGCGCCGTTTCAAGAGCAGAAGAGCCGAAGCTGAAGACGGGGATCGCACTTCAATGAACCAGCATGAATTCTTCAATCAGCATCAGAAGATTCAACTCTTCAAGCAACTCTTCCCAAGAAAGATGAAAGCAAACAGTGAGTGAAAAACATTTTAATTATTTTTTAACACATTACACTCTACATCGCATAACAGTTAGCATAGGACACAGGACCAACGGAGGTAAGTGGACACATTAGGGGGTAATATTAGTTAGGACAAATGTTTTTTTTTTTCATGAACACATGGTAATGTTTATTGTGATTTTTTCTGAACACTGTATTTTTTTTTTACATACACCTCACAGCGCAGCATGCTTGGAAACCTTAGCATGCTGATGCTGATACAGCTGTATGGCTAAGCAATGCTTAGCCATGTCGTTCTATCAGCACAGCATGCCTAAGGCTTTCAAGCATGCTGTGGTCATTTTTGACACACAGGAAAACACATGTCAACTAGATTGACATGTGTTTTCCTGCCTCACACAGAGGTCTGCCACTAACTCGCCTCTAGCCAAGGGCGAATTGGTAAACAGCGATTTAATGGCGATTTCACTTTGAGTTTGTCAAATCGACCTTTATGAATGCTGTGAGTTGTATACCTAACATTGAAAAAATCACAGTTGCAATTTTAGGGCTGGCGATTTTCCAGATAGCTAAACTCACGTGAGTTTACCTTTTGTGAATATGGTGATTTCAATCTCACAGCAAACTCACGTGAGTTTAGGCGATTTTTCTAATAGACCCCCAGATCACCTACCAATAAACTGGACGCACAGCCCTGCGGCTGGGAAAGGCAGGAGATGGAAATATATTACACGTCGTCAGCAGCAGAGTGACAATGTGTAACAATGGATCTCATGATAACTTCTGCTGAAAAGGACCACAGCACTTATGTGATGTAACCTGTGTGATGTAACTTGTCCATCACAAGCAAGGCCAGCAACTTTACTTAAAATGCCCACATAACTGTCAGTTCTACTTTCTTTTATCTAACAACGCCATTACTTTGACACTTGTCAGATAGAATATTGTAATTTAGGTGCTTTGTGATGCTGGCAGTATAATAATCCCAACTCTAGTAAAACTAAATTGCTATTACTTGCCTCATTGTAATAAGTGCTTTGAAGCTGTAACAGACATTCAGAGCACGGAGCAGAACACAGCGGAGGAGCAGCACAAAATGACACCACACAGAGCAGAGAGCAGTACAGACAGGAGCAGAGGCAAGGAAATTATATTAGTGTAGTAGAGAAATAGAAACAAATATTAGAATTGCACAAGTCAAGACAAAGTTTATGCCTCGACACCACAGCATGTTACAACAGCCGTAAATTCAATATAGAGAAAACAAGAAGTGAATTACCAAGCCACTCATACCGGCTATTTCTGTGTACACCAATGTAGTCAGACAATGCTGTCTCAGATCTTGTTAAAATGTTATTAATTCTAAAACATTCTATATTAAAAAAATATAGAAATAAATATAGAAAAACATATCTATGCATAACCAGTATTATATAAACAAATTGTGCCTGGGATCCACTATTAGTATATAAATAATAACAACACATAGTTCAGGCAATCGAGCATGAAACATCACATTAAATAATGTACTCTGCATTCACATATAAGCATCAGCAATCTTGGCTATAGCCCAAGTCAGTAATGCAAAAAGAAATACTTAGCCACTTGTATCTTAAGCATATACAGCATATATGGGTCCATACAACAGTTTCCAGGCAAATCCTTGAGGCAGAGAACAGGAACACCCTAATCTAAGAATGAGGAAAAGCTTGCCCTCACCAGTCTAACACTCTCACGACCATACTTCCCCTGTTCCGGGTCTGTATCTGTCTCTGCACTATCTAGTCAACAATAGAGAACAATAAAAAACATAATCTAAACTTTATTAATTCAAACAAAGTCTGCTATAGTAATTGCCTTGGGCCATATATATCATAATCAATGTTACTTTTAAAAGGAAAAAAAATTACATGAAAAAAAAAAACAGTTACACATCCCCAAATCACCTGCTCCCTCTGCACCTGCATCTTCCACAGGACTGTCCTCCTCCACCGCCTCTCGATCCTCCTACGCCACTGACTCCTTGCGCTCCTCTGCGTCCTCCTCCTCCTCCTCAAACTCTGAAGCCTCCTCCACTACAGGCTCATCAAGCTTCCCTTCCTCCTTCTCCTCCTCTTCAATCTGTGGAGCCTCCTCCACTGCAGGCTCATTATGCTTCCCTACATCCTCCTCCTCAATCTGCGAAGATTCCTCCATGACAGGCTCATCATGCTCCCCTGCATCGTCCTCCTCCTCAATCTCCTCCATAGGCTCCTCCACCACAGGAGCCCCCATTTGCAGAAGGTCTGCATCCTCCTGCTCCTGGATCTCCTTTCTGGCGATTTGAGCACGCCTGCGTCGTCTTCGCCCTAAAAAATGTGTGAAATTATAAACTATCTATTGAAGTTGTGTTGGTAAATTTAATGTTAACACATATGAGCCTATATTATGTGAGCTCTCTTAATGGTTCATCAGCTAGATTTAACATGAGATTACACATTTGTGTTTGTAAAATTATTAAAATGGTATAGGCAAATTTTAATACGACACTAAATTATTACCTATATAGATACATACATGTTGGACATTTTGCTATATTAACAAAAATGTCAAAGTCCGCTTGGTATATTTAACATTTATTATTGTTCAATTGACCAAACACATGTAACCATAATGATCAATTCCTTTGACTCAATTTAAAAATTGCTCACAATCAATATGGGCCTTTTATTGGTGTGTTATAAAATATTGAATGCTAACACATCATAACTATCCATAAAAAATTGGGCCAAATAACACAAGTCCTCCACAAAATTATCCAGACAATACTTTTGGATGTAAATAATGCAAGCACTAGATATATATCATGTTATATAAAGATAAGATTACATTTTTAACTTTGTATCATGGGCTGACACTTTAAAATTATTCAATATACCATGTCAGAAGAATGCTATGTGTATTGTGTGGCTTAAACTAGTGTGACATTCTTAGAAATTTTTCCTATTTTACATGCAATAAATTTTTCTTAAAAAATTCACAAATTTAGTAAAAACTTACGGTGGTTATGGCGCTCAATTGCCATACGAATATCCGTGAGTAGCTTGGGCTGCCGCCTTTTAAGATCTGACCAGCGTCTCATGAGATGGTCCACCCTTCTGTAAATGCCCAGGTGCCTATTAATCCTTCCCATACACCAATTACATCAATTCTGTAGGAAAAAATGTCCTAGCTGCAACTATTTTCAAAGCAGAAAACTCTCTTAAAATGACGCATCCACGTCAATTCAAAACATTGCACACCATAGGATGTTAAAAAATCCCACCTCCAAGGATCGGCTAAACACATTAGTAGAAATTACACAAATCCTATGTATTGGCACACAAAATTATCAATCACATTACTTATTAGATTATTGGTTCTCAAAATCTCAACCAATCAGAATGGATGTGCAATCCAGACTTAACGCTATAAAACCATGCTGCTTTTAGCGTAAATATGTATATTTTTAAACATGAGTCCTAAAGGACAAAAGCGGAATCCAAATTATTCTGCACAAGAAGAAGTTACTTTTCTTGTTAACAACATAATAGAAAGCCACAAATTGCGGAAGGAGAGATAGCTGGACACCTCCGTGGAGCAATGTGGGATCAAATACATGATGCTTTCATTGCATACTCCAAGCAAATCAATCCAAAATGCCTGACAAGGACCTTTCATCATATTTTTTTTAAAAAAAGGGTATGTATTATATATA
>WWET01002061.1:49456-60567 GCA_011038615.1 Limnodynastes dumerilii
AGAGAGAGAGAGAGAAATGAAAGGCACGTCTCTAACATAGACTGTATGTGCGGTGGTGCCTATATTGGATGTTGGTCCAAACTATAGAAATTGCAAATTGTATGGCACTCGTCGACTAATTAATGAGTCACAATTATCAATTCAGGGTATCCAACATTTCATTTTATGTCAAACTTTCATCAGGGATTTACAAAGTGAATAACAAATAAACATTTAAATAACTTACCCCACCAAGTGCACCTCCCCCCAGATTGCTTCCGACCGATTCCCGGTGTCTTACCGCGCTGGAACTTCTGCGTGCTGTGTGAGTCCGCCCAGCTGTTGTCATGGCATCCAAACAAAAAGATCTTTAACTCTATAGTACCAAAATATGTGTTATATTACCAATTAAAGTGATTAAAAGCACTGCAATTAAGAATAAACAACAGATGCTCAGGAAGGATGACTATACAACTAGAATACAATTGTTAATTAACACCTAAACAGAGTAACCGTATTATAGGGTGTAATTTAAACAAGTTGCAGTCACTAAAGCATAAGAACAGGAAAGTCACCGTCAATGCACTATGGGCCTAATCTAGAGTTACTTCTGTGTGGTGTTCGTATGAATGCACAGCCGTAACTACTATGCACTCCCCCTGACACTCCCCCTGTCCCGTTGTAATTACACTCGGTTACGCCAGCTGAAGCCTACCTTAACTTCAGCCGGCGTAACTGAGTGTATTTACGACAGGACTGCAGCGTATTTACTAAAACCCTGGCCTCCCTCCCTCCCTCATTACCCTGCCTTTCCCCGCCTACTATCCATAACTGTAGCGTAGTTACGGTGCTCCTCGGCTCTTCGTCCGTAACTACGCTACAGTTATGGACGTCCCATCCACAATTAGGAAATTCCTACCTTACGCCGGGAAACATCTGCTGGGTGCATGCGCAGATCGGCTTAATAGCCAATCTTACGCTTACACCCAGCGTAATAATGATCCAGAGCGTAGCTCTGGATCAGGCCCTATGTATCAAAGGTTAATCCTCCCAATACCAACATATCCTATATATCATCGCTAAGAACTAAACATAGTATACTACTAATTATTCCCCCTTAAAATAGCATGCTAAATTTAAATATTCACTCAATCCATTCGGTGAGACCGTGTCACTGGTCACAATTTCCTCCCAGTTCCATAAGTCGAACATGATCTATCATTTTATAAGCCAAAGTGGCCAGGCTATGTTTTGGATTAGCAAAATGCCTGGTACTGGCTGATCACAGGTTTTGCCATTCAAAGCCAGTCTAATGGAAGACTGGTGGACTGCCATCGGTTCTCGGAATGTTCATGCGATCTTGCCCATATACACTAGTCCACATGGACATTTAATAATATACACAACGTATTGTAAAAGACATGTTAGATGATACTGGATGGGAGTTCCTTTACCAGAGTGGGGATGATTAAATGTAGATCCAGACTCCATGTACCTACATGTAGTGCAATTAATGCATTTAAAACTTCCTGTTTTTATAGTTAGGGGTTTCTTTATCGTTACATCAGATTTAAGCAAAATGTTTCTTAAATTTGTACTTCTCCGGTAGGCTGTCAGGAGTCTGCTGTCTTTAAGTGATGGCAACTCTGGGTCCTTATTAATAACTTCCCACCACTTTTTTGCTTGCTTGAGCAATGGAACTGATGGTATTGTAAGTCCGTACAAACGGCATGATATATATATATATATATATATCAACATACAATCACAGATGGTGGTCTGGATTGTGACAAGCACTCATAGTAAATTTGTCATAGGATGGGTGCAACGGCCAAAAAGTAACTAAAACACAGTCCTCACAATGAGAGCCAGCACTCCTGGTGGTTTTAAATATGCAAAAGATACACTGTTTTATTCATAACAGAGGCACCAATAATTCACAGTATGTATATATATATACAGTCAGGTCCATAAATATTGGGACATCGACATGATTCTCATATTTTGGGCTCTATACACCACCGCAATAGATTTTAAATGAAATAAATAAGATGTGCTTTAACTGCAGACTTTCAACTTTAATTTGAGGGTATTTACATCCAAATCAGGTGAACGGTGTAGGAATTACAACGGTTTCTATATGTGCCTCCCACTTTTGAAGCGACCAAAGTAATGGGACAATCAACTCAAAAGCTATTTCATGGACAGGTGTGGGCTATTCCCTTGTTATTTTGTCATCAATTAAGCAGGTAAAAGGTCTGGAGTTGATTCTAGGTGTGACATTTGCATTTGGAATCTGTTGCTGTCAACTCTCAATATGAGATCCAAAGAGCTGTCACTATCAGTGAAGCAAGCCATCATTACGCTGAAAAATCAAAAGAAACCCATCAGAGAGATAGCAAAACCATTAGGTGTGGCCAAATTAACTGTTTGGAACATTTTTAAAACGAAAGAACGCACTGGAGAGCTCAGCAACACCAAAAGACCCGGAAGACCACGGAAAACAACTGTGGTGGATGACAAACCCCTTCACAACAGTTGGCCAAATCAAGAACACTCTCCAGGAGGTAGATGTATATGTGTCAAAGTCAACAATCAAGAGAAGACTTCACAAGAGTGAATATAGAGGGTTCACCATAAGATGTAAACCATTGGTGAGCCACAAAAAGAGAAAGACCAGATTAGAGTTTGCCCTGTAAGTAGCTTGCGAGTTGTCACATATTTACAAATGTATGTAACTAATCTCTTTGCATTAGTTGAATTTAGAATGACATGGTTAGTTACTGGTTAATGGCAAGAGTGCTGGGACACCTTCTCTTCTTTCTGTCTAGATTTCCTCATGCCTTTCAAGCACCTGCTCTAGATCAACTTATAACCAGCATTTATGTTTATACTGTATACATACACTGCTATGTTGTTTCTTTTGAGTCTTGTACTGACAACTATTTTTCTTTTTACATTACTGCCAACATATTCAGATACTGTATACTCTATAATTTAGAAAATTATAAAAAATTATTGAAGAACTTAATCAAAGGGTACAACTTGCTGTGCAAACATGGTTCTGAAACAGTGTCTCGAAAGCAGTAAAGAAACATAGCAATTTGCATAATTGCATGCATAAATGTTGTTAAAATGCCATGTAATGTACTTTTTATCTGTTATTACTTGTTGCATGAGTTTATAAATTTATCATTTTTTATAGACAATTTATACTTTGAAAGCTTTAAAAGCAAAGTTAAATCACTAATAAAAGCAATTGCTATATTTTACATTTGCTTTTTAAAGCTCAAATTTTTATAGTAATAATACTGGAGTACAATTTGTCCTATATTGTATATGATGTGGGGAAAAGAAATCACATAAAAATTTTAAAATTATTGTCACCCAAGACCATAAGTCAAGTGCTCCTATGTATTATTAATTGTGAATGAATTCTGATTTCGTAATACCAATACAGTAGAATAAAACTTGAAAAGTCTTTACTAAGACCAATAGCTAAACATCTTGCACTGGATCCTGATGTAAGTGCAAAGTTCAAACGTTTGCAGACGTGTGGCTACAAACATGCTGACTTTAGTATCCCAAATTCTACACAGTGGAGATTAGTACGTTCCCTCCTGACTTCATCCGTGCAGAATACAATCACGAGGACTGCACCTTACCTTAAGTATTGTGCACAGAAACGCTTCCATGTGGAATACAGAATTGTATGTAAGATCTTAGCCAAGCCCCTTCTGTATAATTTAAATACCTATGTCCACCTATCATGTGTGTTTGGATGCATGGTGAGTGGGCTGACCCCCCATGCAGACACTGAAGTCCACAGAAAAACTTTGCATCGGACACATGTTGGAGTGGTTGTAGGGTTTAAAGTTCAGAACACATTTTACCCAGTGTCTGACAAACATTGTAGTAGAAAGCAATCTGCAATACTTTACAGACTTGTAATCTTTCTTTTGAAGTGTGCGCTATGGTTTAACCTTGTAAAGGTAGCCATTTTTTGTTTTTGTTATTTTTAACTTTTTCACTTAAAATTTTGTGACCAAACACCATTAAATTTACTTATTTAACTGTATTGGTTGTGTCGTTTATCTTATTTAAATGTACGTTTTTAAAATGTTTACGATACAGTGCAATATGCATTTATGTGTTTTGTCAAGTGTCATGATTTTTTTTATTTTAAAGTTGTATTTTTAATACTACTTTTGTTTACATATGTTAATGAGAGTATTTGCTGTTTTTAAAACAACAAAAATATATTAACTTTTCAAAATCATAATCAGTATGTTTAGTTATGTATCTTAGAAACATAATCAATTTTAAACAACCAAATGCATGGCCAATTTACAGCTAATTAAGTCAGCATGTACCTAAATATTGACAGCAAAGACCTACGTCCTTATGTAGTACTCTCACACAGGGGAAGTGGTTAATCAGGCTTTTATTTTTTCTGAATTGGTATTGCAGATTTTTCACGTGCATATACTTAGGCAAGTTCACAATTTTATGCTAGCTCTATTCATATTCATATTAAAGGTAACCACAAATGATAGCCTAATTATAGTAAACTAGATGTGGGTAATTCATGTAATTCCCCAATAGCACCCAAACGAAGTTGGGAATAAGTTGCGTTCTAAACACGGAACCTATGAACTATTGACAGCGACTAAATGTGCCAGCCAGTTAAAGTAAATTCATGGGCTGCATAACACCATAACGCCAACGGCATTTCTCCTGTCCTCTGCACCACTATGCAATTGTTGATTATGCAGCCCATGAATTTACTTTAACTGGCTAGCGCATGTAGTCGCTGTCAATAGTTCATAGGTTCCGTGTTTAGAACGCTACTTATTCCCAACTTTGTTTGGGTGCTATTGGGGAATTACATGAATTACCCACATATAGCTTACTATAATTAGGCTATCATTTGTGGTTACCTTTAATATGAATATGAATAGCACTAATGATTTCTGATACTTATCCTAAAAGCTACTTTATAATTGATACATGACTAGCAATTTGAACAATAACCTCCCACACTGCTAGCATTTAATAATTGTTTGGTGTAATATATAAGAAAATCTTCTTAAAAGAACCATAATTATTTGTTCTATTTAACCATACAAATAAGAGAAATCCTTACAGACTACCTGCAAATGTGTTATGAATTCTATACACTAGAACCTACCCTATATGTATCTATATTTGATTTGATAAGAAATTTATTGCAAGCAGCTTTATTAAAGTAGGCTGCTGAATTCTGTTATTCACTGACTAGATGCAGAGACAGTTTTGTGATAATTGGTTTTAAATTCTTCCCTTTATTCCCCTCACGTGTTTTAATATTCGCTTTTTAACGTATACCCAATAAAACTGATGTTTTATACAATTAAAGATACTTCATTTGGGTCATTAGAGATGAGTGCGCATTTATAAGTCCACAATTTTTCCTTTTTTTCTGGTAATAATTAAAATATCAAGAAACAGCTGCCGTCTGGGGAGGTAGTCCGTTCTCCCCTCTTATTCCAGGGAAAAGAACTGGAACTTCATACACAAAGAAGGGGTTTTTTGACAGCGCTTAAAATAACTTGATAATTGTAATCAAAAAATTAAAAAATTAAAAGATTATTATCACACCAAGGTTTAATTAGATTTAACCAATTCAAATGGATACCTTCTCTATATGGTGGCTGTAATAAACTGGTTTAGACACTGGCAATATATTAAAAGAAAATTTATTAAACCATAAATTATATATAAGACATGGACCAAAATATTTAATATTGCATTGGGGACACCTAATAGGGTCTCACTTTAAATATGAATTATAAGAATGCAACCGTTCTTTAAAAAGTACACAATATAAAATATTGTAATACAAATAACACATCAAAATTCTATATAAGGTAGCTGAAGAGGTATGGAGGGTAACGATGCTCGGTAATAAGTTGTTTTTACTACTTCACTGGTGTCCATGTTGGGCCGGTTATTACCCAGCAATATATGGGCAGTAGATGGTGTCGGTCCACGCTTCCAGTGATATTGCAATTGTTATATGGATGTAAAACTGTAGTAAGTTACAAGGTGTTAAACATGCAGCTTCAATATCCGCTATGCTTTTGCAGTTAAGACACAGGTCTAGAGCAAATTATGGGATGATTCTTTTATGCCAAGCTGTGGCTGACATCCTCCCAACGAACTCAGTTTCAGGCTAGTTTCAGGCTAGCTTGGCTCAACCATACTGTCTCCATTTTGTTTCCCTTCTTCTCTGTGTTAGGCAGTTTATACAACTAGAACTCACAATAAGCAAAGTTTTCCTCTGGATATAGGCATTAGTCCCCTGTGCTTGTCGAGGGGTTCATAGCAGTGTTCTGCTTATAGTCATATATATAGCTGTGAATAACCAAACACAACTCTGTAAGATAATGTGTAATTAGAGGATTGGTTTCACTCACAATACTTTATTGTTTATTAATATCTGTGTATTAGATTCAAACACTATAGCTAATATATGCATTTGGTCTGGTGTATATTGTACAAAAGCAGTTAATTTGAGATAGTTATTTAATTGTCTTTATTATGTGCAAACAAAGTGCTCAAGTGTATAGTCTAGTGTATAAGGTCCATACATGTTATTCTTTGACATGTATTGAAACTGGGGTAGTCTATATACACTCAGATTGTGCTAAAAGTGTGCTTAAATAAGTGTAGTATCACAGAGTATTGACTTAATGTAACTGGACTCCTGGGGCCTGATCCAGAACTACGCCCGCCGGCGCTAGGATGGTGGGCGGAAGTGTAAGATCGGCTGAAAAGCGGATCTGCATATGCGCCAGGCAGCTGTTGCCTGGCGTCGCTACGGCAACGCCCGATCGTGGATCGGGCGTCCGTAGCAGCGCCGTAGGGACGCTGGAGGGGACGTCCCCCAGCGTCCCTACATTCAGGTTAGTGTAGGTGGGTGGGGGGAGCTAATTTAATGAGGGTGGGAGGGCAGGCTAGGCGGCCATATGCTCCTGTGCGAGCATATGGCCCCTTCCTTACGCCGGCTGAAGTTAGGGTAGCCTTCAGCCGGCATAAGGAAGGGGCCTATACGCCTGCACAGGGGGAGTGTCGGGGAAAGTGAACGCCGATACGCTGTGCTTTAGTAAGCACAGCGCATCGGCATAGGTCTGGATCAAAATTTACCTACAGTATCTCCTCAGCACCAGCTCTTCATGTCAGACTTCCCTATTTGGCTTGCCAACCAGAGTGGTGCCGCTCTCTAAATATTGGTTTCAGTTTCTGTACAGTGTGGGAGGGCCGTGACATCCCCTGCTTATCTTTTTCAACTACCTAACCAGGGATTTCACCTATGCTACACTAACGTTCATAGTCTATTTATTAAAACAAAAATATATAAGACATTGACAATGGTGGGGGGAACAAAGTAAAAAAAATGTGGCTGTTCAAGCTTGTAATGTGACATTGAAGAAAATACAGGCAACTTTAATATGTTTGGTTTCCCATCTACACACAACAATAAGGAAATGTACCTCGATCAACAGAAATATTAAAACTGTGTACAGCATGTGTGTTATATAGTATGGAGCTATTTAGAAGCTTCCTGCAGTTTTTTTTACTGTGGAGGGATAGAAATGTAGGGCATAGATTATAGACAGAGAGGTATGAAGATTGTACAGTATACAGTACAAGGAGAGTTTCTGTAGTTTCCGTACTTTAGCCATATGTAGCATAGTTAAAAAGTAGGTTGAGGAATTTTATAAGCATCATTCACCACTTAGTGGTTACTTTTGTAATTGTAACTTAATGACAGCATGGTGAGGAAGCATGTTAGCTTGCTTCCCCGACAAATTTAGCTCCATGGCGGTATTTTAGGGAAGTTATAAAGTGTCACATCTGTACTTGCTGTGTACAAGTTTAATAACATTTTTTATTGCTCTTAAGAAAAATGAATTTAGATCAAAATGCAGAACTAACAGCTGATATTACAGCTGACAAAATTAAATGGGCTATTGCCTCCCTTCAGTACCATAAAATACCAGGTCTAGATAGTCTGTCTATTGAGTACTATAAGTTACTGCAATATGAACTGGTTCCCTCCCTGCTGGAACTATTTCGTTCCATTATGACTGTACAGCTACCCTATCCTTCTTTTAATTTGGCCTAATTTAATTTTAAAACTGAACTATTTTAGCTTAACAGAAAAAAAAAACAGTTTCCTATAAAAAATGAAAACCTTTGTTTACCTTATGCTTTTATTGCCCTTATTCACTGTTTTAATTCACAATTACAATCTCATACATTTCAGACTTATGAGTACTCACAATGGGCCAGATTTATGCTTTCGTAATTACTATACAATCCCCTAGGCACTCCCCTAGTAAGTATTTTTGCCGTTTTACTCTTGCCAAACCCTATCTTAACTTTTCCAAGTGTAACTGCTGTCGGCTGTAATGGCTGAACGTACTTATGCGCCTAAGCACGCCCATACTGTATGATTTAAATGCCTCACCCCGCCTCCGAAGCATAATTACGGATGCCACGCCCCTTCGTCAGTAATTACGCGGGTGATTGTATGCTCGTAAGTACATTCAGAGTTTCTGATTGTAACATCTGCCACCCGCATGCACAGAACATGCAAAACAGCGTTTTTACGACTACGGCAAATGTAAATACGCTAGCGGTCGTAGGTCTGGATCTGGCCCAATATATGCAATGAAGTGCAAATGCAGTGTTAAATAAATGCAAATCAGTGACAATAATCAAATTCAATCTTCTGAATTATTTTGTTTATTTTAGGGAGATTGCACTTGTTTTCTCAGTGCACATGCACACAAATCCATGCCATCCAAATGGAATGCATCGAAACCCATTCAGACAGTACATGAATGACATTTCTGACAGAGCCTTTCTGAAAGAGCCTAAGGGCCTCATTTACTAAGGGAGATTTGAGTAAAATCGCTGGAGATTGCAGTAGTTTACCAGCAATTTGCAAGTCTCCAGATTTACTAAAACAAAATCTCCATAAAACATCCATAAAATCTCCGGAGATGAGTGCTGAACAAAATCTCCGTTGTTTAAATCTCTTTGGCAATTTTTAGCATGAGGGACATACAAATCTCTGTATTTAATAAGGGGAGTTTTCAAAATCGTTGGAGTTTTGGCTTAAAGGGCCTGATCCAGACCTATGCATGAGAGCGGAGCGAATTACCGCTTCAGCGTAAAAACTTTCACTCCCATGACACTCCTCTTACATTTACCTCCGTACGCCGGCTGAACCCTACCCTAACTTTTCCCGTCGTCAGTACGAATTTTTGTAGCGACGCGCTGATCGTACCGGGCTAAGCACGCCCATATTGTACAATTTAAATGGCTCTTCCCGCCTACATTCCCTAACTCCAGCATCTGTACTAACTACGTAATATAAACACGTCCCGTCGTTGGAAAATACGCAAAGAATATGGACGCCTGAATCGCTGCTACGAAAAGGTCTTTGGTACGACCAGAAGTTGTCACTCTGCACATGCGCAGTGCGTTTTTTCTGCCGATTTTATGCTTGCGACCAGAGTAAGATCGCTTGCGAGCGTAGGTCTGGATCAGGCCCAAAGTCTCCAGAGAAAATTCCGTATGGTGTGAGTGGAGACTTCACAAAAATCGCTGGCAATTGGTCATTGAATCATGTCAGTGTATAAAAGTAAGGTTAGAATGATTTGCAGCTGCTTGTTTAGACTCTTAACAGCAGCTATGGCATTTTCTATGCTGCACATGAATAGTGCTTATTTATTGGCTAGTTTATCCTTACTAAGGACAGCATAAAGGACTGAGGAACAGGACCACAACCATCACCAGCCCATGGTTCATCGCAGGCAGCGCAGAACACGTCATGTGCGGGTGTTTGGCCTGCGTTTGAACTTTGACTCCCTGTCTGATCAGAAGTTCAATTTTGCCTCAACCGCATTAACCTCCTGAGCATTTATGAGCAGGTGAGGATGGATTTGGACCCAGCAACATCACGGTCCCATGCAGTGTCTGGGCTGCACAAATTACTGTGTGTTCTCCACTTTTTGGCCACAGGGTCATTCCAGTCTGTGACTGGCAGAGTGGTTGGAATATCTTGGGTCATGTCATGACTCCTATATTCTTAGTCAGTCATCCCTATATATCAAATTTGACACTGAATTAATGCCCGAGGGATGGCTATGGTTGTGTGTCAAGTCTTGGGATTTTTGACATAACTCTGGTGGTTTTAAAACAAACTCTGGAGATCTTCACTGAAAAATGCATTTTCCCATATATACCATTACATTTATACAAATATCAGCTAATTTCGGCAATTAAATCTCTGGAAAACAATCACAGGACATCGCCGGAGTTTGAAAATCGCCATGCACAATCACCCTATAGTAAATACAGAGATTTTTGTGAAAAAAATCACTCCGGAGATGTATGGAGATTTAAGTCGCCCCTTAGCAAATGAGGCCCTAAGACCCTGATTCAAACCTAAGAAACTCTGGCTTCTTAGGTGCGTGATTTGGAAATTGTAACTACTGTGCATGCACAGTAATACATTTACACAATCTGCGTACCAGTTAGTTATGAGATTGAGTATGACCGCACATACTTTTCTAAGAATAAAGAGGCGTGCCACGGCCGCCTCTGGGTATTTTTAAAAAGAGTGGGAGGGGGGAAGGATTTAAAATGAAGCAGGGAGGGCAGAGGAGGAAGAAGTCTGTGTGTATTTTTCTTCTTAAGAAGGAAAATTTGCACAGCAAGATTCGGAAGCCATAGGGCACTCTGTCTACACCTAACTCACTCTTAACTGTGAATATGGTCCAATATGGGTTACTTCTAATAAAGAAAGAATTCTAATAATTATTTTTCCATCTCTTGAAAATTGAGATCTAATTTTCCTGTGTTTGAAATGTATTGGATCAGAAAATGTCATGTCCATTTTAAATGTTGCATTCAATTAATTCAGCCTCATGTGTTATTGTGGTAATGTTAAATGCGTACTGTTATAAAAATTATATAGAGTCTTCTTTGTGTTTGATGAACAACATAAGCAGATGTTATAGTAAACAGTTATTATGTCCTGTGTATATTTAAATTGGACTGAGTACAATAATTCC
>WWET01002061.1:87657-100821 GCA_011038615.1 Limnodynastes dumerilii
TATGTGTGTGTGTGTGTGTGTGTATATGTGTATGTGTGTGTGTTAGGGAATTAGTATGTAAAATTGTGAAGAGCTACTTAATATGATGCACTATTAAAAAATAAAACATATGTAAAATGAAAATACTGATAATACGGCCGTACTATCTGACTGCCAGGACATGAAAGACATCCAGTAAGGTTCTCTGTGAAAGCAGGACGTTTATAATGTAGATTTAAAAATAATAAAAATTCTACATTAAGGAATTGCTTTGGTGATTGGCTGTAACAAGTTCTGTTCTGATATTTTTTTTATAGGTGATTTATAAGTTACTTCTTTCACACAGTAACATAGTAGTTTTATATTGAAGGAACAGATCTAATAGTAATAGCAGCATACAATGCATTAGTAGAGCACATTACACAATGTACAGATGTAATAGCAGTATACAATGCATTAGTAGAGCACCAGCACATTACACAATGTACAGAGTCTGTATCAGTGCATAAGCACTGTTGTATTTGTAGTGACCCATTCACCATTCCCACCTGCTTTCCTGATGCAGCACAGGCCAGGAACATCTTCCTTCATGTCAGTCTAGATCACATGTCCGCAAAGCCACGCCCCCGCGAAGCCACGCCCCCTTTTTAATTTTCACAATTTTTTGTTCATTTTTCAATATTTTTTTAATTTTTCAATCTGGGGGGGTTTCTGGGCAATCAGAAACCCCCCCTGGGTGCGCCACTGCCCTGGCAAATCCTAAACCCCACGGATAGGTTCTTTACTTTTGTATCAAAAGTACAAAGGTCACATTCAAGGATAGACTACTTATAGATAGCAGACATGCTCATGACTGATGTTATGGATGTCAACATTGGGGAATAATTATCTCTTTCCATGCCATGGTCACAACTTTGCGCCTAACATTATCTGGTACTAGAGTGCAGTTTTGGCGCTTCCCCAGTTATCTTTTTAAATCAGACAATTTAATTAACTATTTAAAGCAACACTGGAACGAATATTTAGATGACAATATAGAATACTGGGATAGGCCTTTGACATTCTAGTGTCAACCGTCATGAGGGGGCATGTTATTAGCTCCATGGCGCGCAGAAATTGTGAAATGAGAAAGAGGCAGGTGACACTGCAGAAGACAGCATAACATAAACAGACAGACTACATGAATTTTTTTTTTAGATCAGGTAATAAGGCAGGCAAGTTATTAATTAATATAGCAAAAGGTAGCCAGAAACGTAGCCACATAGGCCCAGATCCTAAACTACGTACTCAAGCTATTTTATGCCTGCCACTGGTGTAAAATTGCACATTAGTATTTACTGCACATTTACGGCAGATGTTATGCCACGTAACTCTGAACGTATGTAACAACCACGTATCAACAGCTTAACTATTAACGAAGGGGCGTGACATCCATACGACACCTGTAATTACACTTCGGAGGCGGGGTGAGGCATTTAAATTGTACATGTATATGGGTGTGCTTAGGCAGTTTACAGGCGTCAGTAGTTACGCTTTGAAAAGTTGAGGTAGGGTTTGGCAAGCGTTAAATGGCCATGTTAGACGAAGATATTACCATTGCAGAAATTACATCCGCTATACGTGGTCTACAGCTGCACAACTTACCTGGTCCTGATGGGCTTACAGCAGAATACTATAAAATATTAGAAACATAAATATCTTCCTCAGTGCTTGAACTATTTAATAAAATCCAGAGACAGAGCCCCTCTTATCCATTCTTCAATGACACATTCACTATTCTTATTCCTAAACAGGGAAAACACCCACAATCAGCTTCATCATACCACCTCATCACACAAAGATCATTGCTTCTTGCCTTCAATCTTTTTTACCCTCCATCCATGGATCACCAGCTGGGCTTCGTCACTGAAAGCCATCAGTTAATAGCATCCGCTCGGCCATTGCTGCTATAACAGCCTCTTCATCCGATGGCTCTGCAAATATGTTATTGAGTCTTGATGCCCAGAAAGCTTTTGACTCGGTAATTTGGCCTTCTATGAGGGAAGTATTACACCATCAGAGATTATGTCCTAGGTTCAAGGTCCTAATTGACTTTTTTATACATATCCAACAACATCCCTACTAATTAATGGCCTTAGAAGCCCCACAATTACTATGGCCCATGGGACTCATTAGGGGTGACCTATTTCACCCCTACTCTTCAACTTAGTTCTTGACCCTATGCTTAGAACCCTGCAGAACTGGCAGGTATTAGAGGGCACATGTGGAAATAAATTTTTTGGCTTTTGACGATGATATACTTTTATACATCCGTAACTCAAAAAACTCACTTCGCCTTTTAATATCAAAATTGGACGAATTTGGGTTGGTGTCCGGCTTTAAAGGTAATTTTGAAAAATCAATAGCCGTTTTCTGGAACATCAAAATAACAAGACCTCACTGGGCCCATGATATCAATTTGCTCTGGACTAATCAATCTATTCCATATTTAGTCCAGTCATTTGCTGCTATGATCAAGCTTCAAGTTACCATATGAATATGTGCTATTTATGATTTTGTGGACTGTTTGAAAGTATTTGCAGCATTAGTGACCCTTGTTCTTCACTAAAATTACTAAGGAACAAAGTTTAGTTTGTACTATAGCACCTATTGCACTTTGCATGTTGGAAATTGACTTTTTCCTCTGAGGAGAATCATGAGTGAAATATATATAAAATAAAGAAAGGAAGAGGGGGCACCTCGTAGTGCAATAAAGTTTTTTATTACAGGAATCAAAGATACATGTTGCTCGTACCGAGTCAAACCTTGGTTAAAAGCATATCACACACTCTGGTGTCAGATCGCAACAGTAAAGCAAACTGTATACCGGCGTACATACAGATAGTATATCAATACATAGGGCCTGATCCAGACCTACGCCAATGCACTGTGCTTACTAAAGCACAGCATATCGGTGTCCACTCTCCCCGACACTCCCCCTGTGCGGGCGTATTTCCCATTGCTTACACCGGCTGAAGGCAACCCTAACTTCAGCCAGCGTAAGCAATGGGTAATACGCTCGCACACGAGCGTACTACCGCTAAGCCCTCCCTCATTATATTACCTCCCCCCACCCACCTTCACTAACCTTAACATAGGGACGCTAGGGGGACGCCTCCTCCAGCATTCCTACGCTGTTCCTACAGATGCCCAAGCTATGCCGGGCAACATCTGGCCGGCGCATGCGCAGATCGTCTTTTCAGGATGGCGGGCATAGGTCTTGATCAGGCCCATAGATACCGAATTTATAGTGCCAGTGCTATCCAATTCAAATATAATACTAAAGAAAAAATGTATGTCTAACATATACTGGAGCGCTGCAGCACTTCAGGTTTTTTCATGAGGAATGTGTAACAAAAATAGAGATCCGAACAGCAGCTCTATAGGGGAGGATAAGTTCCCTAAAAAATGAAAGAAAATACAAAAAGAGTATAGAGCGCTTCACAGATTAATCTATTTTATTATTGATGGCAAAGAACATATATAAAAGAATTTAAAAATATACATCATAAAACAGCCATAACAATGGTGCACTGGAGCTTGAATTCCACCAGTGACACACCACAGTAACAATATAAAACAATATTTGCTGATGAGCAACAGGACTATACCATAAAATAGCAGAACTAGTTGGTGATCAAGCAGCTAGTATTTGATTATATCATATTAAACATCCACTGATATGAGTGATACCAAGCAATTCTATGCAGAGAAACGCTTAATTCCAACAAAAAGCCAGTAGGGTAAGTCAGCCTTCCAGGTATACTTGGTTTGACTTTACAAGGTAAACTTTATAGCAATAGAACACAGCAATTCCGCTGTTGGTGTAATAGACAGAGAGTGATACTTATCTGCAGCATTGTCTGCAGAGATGGCAGGAGTTGTTACTCTCACGTCTAGTATTGACGTATACTGCGTCCGTCTATAATCCAAGCTACTCTCTGTTCTTTGGTTTATTCCACTAGCCGGCTCTAGATGGCAATTAGGAGACTTTTGCAACTCTGCTGCGGCTATCAAGCCGAAAGAAGGACAATTTAAGGTGCAATAATTTGTTGCCCCTTTTGGGAAGCTTTGAAGTGGTGGTATCGGCCGCTCTATAGGAGGCACCTCAGCTCAAACTCTCGGTGACTCACCAGCAGACGGGCCGTTATGTCGGTAGTCACCCGCCGACAGGCGGCTTATTATAGCAGTATTCCACCTGTTCCCCGCTATAGAGTATCAGTCAAAAGTTCTTTAAAACAGTGGCTGTAGAGAAGGTAAGGGTATATTCCGTTGGTGTTTAAGACACCTCTAAGCGTTTCTCTACTTCAGTAGTTTCCTCAGGAGGGAAGTGATGTGTATGAATGGGTATGGCTTTAAATACTACATCTAAAGAACTGGGTTGGCGTAATGCTCATTAGAATGCAGCAAATATATTATATATTTAAATATATATAGATATATATATATAATTATATTTATTATATATATTTAGATATATATCATATCTATATTTATCAATATTTGAAGAAATTAAGCATCTGATATAAACCCTAGAAACTAAGAAATATTAACAGATACAGCACTAGACAAATATAATAAAATAATCCTAAAATTCATTAAAAAGATGTGCATAAATATTACTATAAATTAAATTATATATATTTTAAAAATATTTAAAAAATCGGATTACATACAGAAGATAATAAATGACAGATTAAAAATATATATATATTACAAGTTTTTAAAAAAAATATTGAATGTGTTGAGAACCATGAGACATTTATGTAACTTATTATAAAAATGGGGTAATTTTAAATCCTTCATTGAGGCCATTTGGGGTAATAGTATTTAGGGTAATAATCACGATGAGAGAGTTTGAGCTCTCTATCGCCTCCCCTGGGATCTTTTGGGATCCACTCAATAGCCTTGACTTTAAGTGATTCAGGTTTTGAGCCATGGCATTCTAAAAAATGTCTAGGGAGACTATGGTTAAGAACTTTATTTTTTATGTTCCTTAGATGTTCTAAAATTCTGATTTTCATCATACATTTTGTCTTCCCTATGTAAATAAAACCATAACCACATTGAATAAAATATATCACAAAGGTTGTTGTGTAATTAATAAAGTGCTTTATTTTAAATTCCTTTGTAGAAGTTGGCCAATTTAGGGATCATAGGAGCAGTTAAAGTCTGGGTGGGTTTCAAAAAGCTAGGTGAAATATGGGATCTTATAGTTTCAGCCTTTCTAAACCTCACTACTGGTTTATCTGGAAGTGTTTTGCCTAAAATTGTGTCTAACTTTAATACTGACCAATATTTGGTCAGTGTCTGGCATATCTGGTTGCTTTCTGTGAAGTATTTAGTAATGAAGGGACAGATTTCAAGATCTTTAGCAGGAGGCTATCAGACTAATAGGGTCTCTCACCTTAGCCTTTGAATAACTGGCCTCAATCAGATCAGCAGGGTAATTATGTTCTAAAAATTTGTTACTGTAATCAATGGCTTGAGATTCGAAGCTTATTAGATGAGAACAATTACGTCTCAAACGAACAAACTGCGAGTAGGGAATGTTGGACTTCCACTTATGTAAATGACAACTATTGAATTCTAGGTAACTATTTGCGTCAGTTTCCTTTACATAGGTCTTAGTAAGTACTTTATTGGTGCTGTCTACCGGAGCTGTTAAGTGTATGTCCAGGAAGTTCAACATCACCTCTCTGAATTTGGCAGTAAAAGACAGTCCAAATTCATTATTTTTTAAGGTTTGTACAAATGAATCGAAGTCTGCTCTTGATCCACTCCAGAGCAAGAGCAGATCATCGATATAGCGACCATACAGCTTGATGGGGGAACATGGGGTAAGAGGATATATATATTTCCACTCCCAGCTTCCCATATACAGGTTGGCTAAGCTGGGAACAAAAATCATACCCATCGCAGTCCCCATCACTTGAAGGTAATAATTACCGTTGAATACAAAATAGTTACTTTTGAGAACAAACTCGGCACATTTCAAAATAAATAGTTTTTTGGCCTGAGGTACAGGATTGTCGCCATCTAAGGTCTCCCCCAATACTTTTAGTCCACAAGAGTGTGGGATCGAAGTATATAAAGTGTTAACATCAATAGAACAAAAACTATATGAGGAGTCCCAATCAAAGATATCTAGTTTGCATAAAACTTGGATTGCATCTTTCAAAGTATGACGCAAGAAGTGGTACGTACTTCTTAATGTTCATATCTACATATTCAGAAATCCGTGAAGAGACAGACCCAATCCCCGAGACGATAGGTCATCCTGGGGGATTGAGTCTGTCCTTGTGGATCTTTGGCAAATGGTAGAAGGTTGCAATTCTTGGAGATTTATTACATAAGTAGGAGTATTCCTCCATAGACAAACTTTTAGTTTGTAGCCCCTCTTGTAGTAACATTTCTATTTCTTGTACAAACATTTGAGTGGGGTCAGAATCGAATTTTTTATAAAAGACGGCATTATCCAATTGCCGATAGGCTCCGGTCTCATAGTTGGTCCTGTTCATAAGTACAAACCCCCTCCCTTATCAGCTTGTTTAACTATAAGATTAGGGTTTTCTATCAATTTTTTGAGCAATCTTTTTTCCCACTTATTCAGATTGGATTTGATATTAACGGAGTCAAAATTTTATTTCGTAAATTCATTTTTAACAAGCTTCGAGAATAATTCAATGTTACTGCCCCTTGATTCAATGGGGTAGTATTTGAATTTTAATTTTAGGCCAGTAGATTTAACCTCATTGCCTATAATATCCCTAGAAATAGATTGACTAGGGATTTAGTTTCATTTAAAATAAAATGTCTCTTAAGGGTTAGTGACCTAATATATATGGACAAATCTATAGTTAGATCAAATAGGTTAGGCGGCAACTAGGGGCAAAGGATAAACCCTTCTGTAAAAGCCTATAGTCATTAATGTCTAACTGTACATCTGATAGGTTAAAAATACCTTTTGTTAGGTTAGAAGTCTCTTTTTTGCCATGCTTTCGGGCTCTTCGTCCCCTTCTGTGTCTAGATTTCTCTTTTTCTGCTGTTTGCCCAAAGTTTCCAGAGAGGGTGGTTATTTTCTTTCTGAGTTACCCCTAAAAAATTCTGGGAAACAGAATTGTTAGTCATTACTTCAGTCATTACTAAAGCAATTGCTGCTTCAAGGCTAGCTGGACTTTTGAAAAAAAGGGGGTTTAGACAGCGCTAAGGTGACCAATTTCACCACTGTTGTAATTTAGTTTGTAAAAATAAACAGATGAATAAATTAAATAAATAAATAAAATAGTGGCATTAATGATACGATCGATTCTGGCATAAAGGTAAGTATGCAATTTATTATAACACAACAACCTCATAAAAAATCTAAGACATAAGTAATACAATAGCATTTATACTGAGACCTCTCTTATTTAACTACTGAATATCCATCAATATTATAACTGTTAGTAGGTAAAAGTCCTTCACATATGTGACCAGGTATACATTCAACAGTGTCCCAACTTATAAGCTGATAATTATATATTGGTTAGAATGTAACTGTCTCTTGGTGTCCGCTAGACCTCCGACAAATTAGCACAGATGAAAAAAGTGAAAATGGGGACTGGTTCCAAGAATACTTAATTAATGTGACTTCCGTCTGGTGTTGCCGATACCCGTACTCACGGGATAAATGGTTCTCGGTAGCCACTTCCAGAGTAGTGAGATATACCACTGGTCTGCTTATGCTAGAAAAATAGCAAAGGTACTCCATCTGGTGTCTGCGTTGTTGCCGGTACCCATATATGCACTGGAGTAGATGGTATTTGGTAACAGCTTCCAGACTGATTGGGAGTAGCAAGTCCGCTGGTCCCCTTAGACCAAAGAAACACAGTATACTGCTGGTTCCCGTAGTGAAGGTGGATATAAATATAGCAGCGCCTAACTAGATTGCAAAGAGAGGTAACAGGCAATAGTTGGAATATTCGGTAATCTTGCCGGTGGCCAACGCTATATTACCCGATAGTCTCTGGCCCCTCTTAATCCACAAAAGCACTGGTACAAGCATAGTGGTGGTCTCAGTAATTTGCCTGTGTAAATTCCGCTTACACATTTCGTCCACTGCGGTGGACTTTTTCAAAGCAGTAGATGGTCTTTGGTAGTTGCCTCCATATATCTCTCCTGCACAGGTGTTTCAATTGACTCCCAATTAAATTCACCTAAGTGCAGACATTCTTACAGCTTCTTATCCACAATTTAAATGTATTTCTCATGCCAGTATCGATTAAAACCACAGATCACACAAACATCAGTATAATATATATATATACCCTACTATGTAGATAAAAGTCACTATGACTATTATTCTCAATATTGTTGTTCTCATTATTTTTCCTCTTTTACCATGAATGCTTTTATTTCTTCATTCATTTATTTATTGTATGATTCTTTTTACTCCAATTCCGCACTATTCATATTTTATTTCATCCCAGGAATTTATATAATTAGTATATTCATAATTAAAACAAAATAAAAGTGTATATACAAAACAATATTTTAATTTAATTTGAGCAGGATTCAAACTGTCTCCCTCTCACTATGCCACACGGACCACAAATGATTAATCTTTCACTATACACTAAGTCCTAGAACATCTTTGGAACCTCATTTCCATATAATGCTTTCAACAGCCTCAAATATTCATGATTCTACATTCCTCAGACATCCATATAGAGCTAATATATACCAAGAACAACCCTCAATAAGAAAAATTACACTAATGACAAACAAATATAAATATAAAAAACAAAAAATATATATTATTTTCACACTAGGTTTTTTTCTCCATATTAGAATTATCTGGTGGGGGAATCGAACTCCACACTTGTTCCACCCCAAAATTGCTTCCTTAGCTGTGTATTATACAGGCCAAGGATAAATTCTCAAATTATTCAATATTAGTGAAACTATAATAAAAATCACCATATTGGAACTGACAACAATTTTTTAAGGTTCAGAGTAAATGTATAGACAAATAACTTTGTAGATTCTTCTTTCAATATCCATGTTATATAACAATAATAAACCCCAAATATATTCATTTATTGAGGAGTCTAATTAATACATTCATTTATTATTCTCCACTTATTTAGATTGTTTCAGATATTTTAATATGTTTAATTTCAAAATATGTGGCTAATAATATGATAAAAAATTATCACTAGTTTTTACAAGGATATTAATCTTCTATTCTCTCCACCTCCATAAAATTCAACGTTAAAGGCTATCAATATCCTGTATCGTTAAATTCAATGTTCTCATTAAGACCATCAGGCATTAACGTTTGAAGGGAGAAGATCCAGTAGGCCTCGCGTCTGCAGAGCCTATTGTATCTATCTCCCCCCCTTTCCGTGGGTTCAATGGTCTCTATCCCACAAATTGTGAGACATTTGGGGTCACCTCCATGGCACTCCAAAAAGTGTCTAGAGACACTATGATTGGCAATTTTCTTAATTACGTTTCTCTGATGTTCCCTGAACATATCTTTGATTTTTCTGGTGGTTCTGCCCACATACTGACGTAGGCAGGAACACTGGAGGACGTAAATTGCATATGTGGTTTCACATGTTAAATGGGTTTTAATTTCGAAAACCTGTTGGTTAGCTATAGATTTTATATTCCTAGTTCCATTTAGAATACTATTACAGGTTAAACATTTCTTCTTCTCACATTTAAAACACCCCCTCTTAATTTTTGAAAACATACTATATTTTGAGACGTCCTCAGAATTTGGGTTTTCCACTTGGTTAGGAGCTAAAAGACTCTTCAGATTTTTATTTTTATTAAATATTATATTCGGTTTCTCACCTATTATTGGACACAGAATATTGTCTTGTTTTAAAAGATGAACATTTTTCTTTAGAATCTGTTTTATTTGATTGGATTTTCGGTTAATTTTGGAAATAAATAAAACATCATTCTCTTTACTAAACATTTTATTTTTCTTATCTTTATTTCCTTTCAATAAATGTATTCTTTTCAATCTAGTAGATTTATTCAAAGCTTTTTTAGAAGTTCTCCAGGATAGCCTTTACTTTCAAAATTACTAAGCATTTCATTTGCATGGGAACAAAAATCTTCATCCCTACTACAATTCCTACGCAATCTTGTTAGTTGGCTATACGGATTATGTTCGATCCTTGGTCGATAGTGTCCGCTCCTATAATGTAGGTAGCTACACGCATCGGTCGGTTTCGAAAAATTTGTTGAAATTATGTTATCATTTTCTGTAAATAGAGTTATATCCAAGAAATTAACTTTGAGTGTGCTAAAAGTGTGGGTGAATTTTAAATTAAAAGTGTTGTGATTTCATTTGTGTACAAAATCAATTGCATCCACCTTGTGACCTCTCCATATTACCAGCAGGTCATCGATAAAGCATTTATAGCGCACAAGATTTGCCCTATGGGAACTTACCCAAGTTAGATGTTCTTCAAAAGTCCCCATATATAGGTTTGCAAAACTAGGTGCGAATCTGGTGTCCATCGCAGTACCGAGGACCTGCAGGTAATATGTAGAGTCAAAAATAAAATAATTATGTGTTAAAATAAACCAAATACCATCCAGAATAAAATATTTTTTGCTTTCCAGTAATTCTATATCTCTATCCAGATAGAATTTTATGGCTTCCATACCTTTGACATGTGGTATATTAGAATAAAGTGACTGTACGTCCAAAGTTAAGAATGCACAATCAGGTGTCCACTTAACGTCTTCTATAATATTTAGAAATTGTGTGGTGTCTTTTAAATGTGAATTCTTTAACATATTTTTGTCATTTAAAATTAATAAAGGCTGATAAATTAGTGGAAAATGACTGAATACCTGAAATTATAGGGCGTCCCCGGTGGTGAAGTGAGGGACTCGTGAATTTTGGGTAAGTGATAAAATATAGGAGTGACAGGGTGTTTGATAATCAAAAAATTTTAAGTTTCATTGAATATAACTCCCCTTTCAAAACCATCGGATAGATACACAAGTATCTCATCCTGAAATTGTTGAATGGGATCTGTAGCAAGTAAATTATATACTTTGGGATCTCCCAATTGTCTCAAAGCTTCTTTTTCATAAAATTCCCAGTCCATCACTACTACACTCCCTCCTTTATCTGCTGCTCTAATTACTCTCGTTTTATCTTTAATAAGTGCCCTTAGGGCTCTTTTTTCCCATTTTGATAAATTACTATTTTTAATTTTTATTTCTTTGTCAAAAGTGACACATATTTTCTTAATTTCATTGAGTGTTGCTCTGTAAAAGCTAGTGATGGCTGGGCTTTTATGGTTTATAGGACAAAAATCTGATTTATTTTTAAAGACTTTTGTTTCCCTATTTCTGTTGTTAATATCATACACGGGGATACATAAACTACCCTCCTCGATACCTCCATTTTTCTATATTAACCCTTCCATATCCTCCAGGCATTTCCTTTCATCTACATCCAGCAACAATAATTCATGTTGTTCATCCTTATTTTTCTTTAGAACGTTTGAGGTAAAATAACGTTTTCTACAAAGACCCCTTATATATTTTTATTTAGTTCCATATACAAATTGAATATGTTGGGTTCTGCTTTTGGAGAAAAGGTTAAGCCTTTTTGTAATAACTTGATTTCAATATTAGTTAAAGGCCTGGATGAGATGTTGACAGTACCTTTAGGATTATTGGTTAGATCTATCCCAATCTGGGTTTTCTTGGGATGCTTTCTCCCCCCTCTTCTTCCTCTTGGTATCTTGATCTCTTTGGAGTGTCTAACCTCAGTATTTTGTAGGAAGTCCGTAAAGGGGGTTCCTTTTTCTGATCCCTTTCAAAATAAGAATTTATTTTGGTTTGTTTTCTTCTAGCTCCTAAGTCTCTCTCCAAGTTCATATCTCTAAAGGGTTCTACACTCCCACTCTGGGTACTGGAGCTAGGATGTTGTAGAGACTCCCCTATTTGTGAATTAGGTTCAAAATTTTTATTTGTACTGATATTTATAGGTGATACACTTGGTTTTAAATCCCATTTATTTTTACTTCTAGAATCACCGCTGTTCTAACTGATATTAGATTGATAAGACTTGGAGTTTTATTCTGAAACTTTTTGTTTTTATTTCCATTATTACTACTCTCGTGGTTACCTCCATTAGCTCCATTTTTAAGAGAAGACTTCGGTTTATGTATCTGTCCTGTAAGGTAATCATAGGAATCCCGTTGAAACTTTCCTATTTTTCTTTTCATTATTAGTTGTGCAAAGTCACAGACTTTTTTATTTATTCTTTTCTCTTTTTCTATTACCTCAGGCTCTCTTTCAAAATGCTTTAATTCTTGATTTTCTCTATCTCTCTTATAGTCTCCTCAGTTTTTCTATCTCTATATCCAATGAGAAGCTTAATCAGAGACATAGAGCAATCATGTAGTGTCTCGTTCCAAGCCTTCAGTAGGTTTTTATCCTCAGTGAAAGCCAACGGTCTGAACACCCTTAGACCCCGGGGTACAATATTCTTTTCCACATATTTTTTGTAGAGACAAGCTATCACTCCAGTGCCTTGTCTCATCCATTAATAAATCCTCTAATTTATTCATGTCCCGAGATATTGGGGAAGACTGTTTACTGATGTGCAGGAGAATAAGGGGCATAACTATCTAACACAGACAGATTATAGGCTTAAAATTTTGACCGCAAATTTGGAGAATTTCCTAATTTTCATGATAACGACATATACGGTGTGTACACTAAATGTAACACAATGTTTTTATTCATTATAGCAAGAAAGGATGCATACTGACAAACTGAAATTGTGGAGACTTTCCTATTTTTCATGATAAAACCTTGTACAGTATGTATGGTGAATGTCACGCAATGTTTTTATTCATTATATCCAATGATGATGTATACTGACATTGACAAACTGTATTAATGCAATACTTGTGTTATGAACAGTACAGTATGAAACTGGTTGCCCAGCATGCAGCAGGGAATCTGGGGGTCTTCGCCAGGGCCCCTAGAGGTGGGGATGGAGTTGTGCAGCGCCCAGATAAACAAGCCGCTATCCTAGGCGCGCAGATTCACTTGAAAGGAAAAATAATAAGAATCAAGTATGGAGCAAGGCACCGTGACAGTAGGAGATAT
>WWET01002061.1:119711-147824 GCA_011038615.1 Limnodynastes dumerilii
TATATAGATATATATATATATATATATATATATATATATATATATATATATATATTTATATATATTATAAATACCTACCTCCATATAGATCAGCAACCACTGGAATCTCAGAGACACCTAAAGCTGGTCATACACTAGGATGATTATCCATATCAGCAGGAGGTGGCCATTTTCTTCTAGAGATAGGTCCCGAAATTGGTGTCATACACATCTCCTGCTTGGACTAGTAATCTTAGCAAATGATCCATGCAGCTAGTCTATTGGCTTGCTGCAGTCTTGCTCTGATTGGCTGGGCCTCCTATCAATCTTGACAGAATACTCATGCTGCTGGCCTATTAACTGGCTGCAAAAAAAAAAAATTATGAATAAAAAAAGATAGTGTGAGAGGTTCTGCAGTGCTGTGCAAAACCCCTCATGCTGTCAGACTGCACAGCCCTGTAACAGTAGACAGAGAGAGAGAATACCCATGTACTACACAATATCTGGAGATTGCTCCTGATATAAATTAAGCATGTCAAACAAAATTATAATTGTACCAGATCATTTCAGGTACGATTATTGGGTGTTTTAAAAATCCATCCTGTCCACACACTACAGCAATTTTTGATCCAATAAGTGGATGATCAGGCTAAAAAACACTCTAGTGTATGGACAGCTTAAAGCTAGCTATACACTAGAGTGATTATTGGACCGATTCTCCATTTATCATATGATCGGCTGAATTATTGCTTAACTGTATGGTATGGCAGGGTTACCGACTCTCCCGGAATGTCCGGGAGACTCCCGAAATTCGGGCAGTACTCCCGGTATCCCGGGAGAGCCGGCAAATCTCCCGCAAGTGACTTGAGGCCCGTGGTTTCACTGAAACCACGGCCTCAAGTCCTGCCCCCCTGCCTAGCAACACTAGAATACTAGTGTTGCTAGGCACAGGAAGGGACTTGATGACGCAATCTGCGGCATCAAGCCCCATCCCGACCCCTATTTCAAGTCAAAACGGGCCAGTATGCGCCAGGGGCGGAGCCAAATGATGTGATTTGCATAAACCGCGTCATTAAGCCCCGCCCCTGCAAGCGTCGCAAGCTTCTCTCCGGGATCTCCCGGAGAGAAGCTGCCAAAAGTCGGCAACCATGTGGTATGGTATAGTAATGTATGGTGACATTTTTTTTTTGCTGCTGATCCAATAATTGCAAAAAAACATTTAAAACGATTATTTGATCTTTTGACATGTTTGATTTAAATCGGACCAAAGCAGACAATAAAATGTAAAATCGCACAGTATATGGGTATTAAACGAAAATAGTTAAATCTTTGCTGATAAATTTCTGGTGGCGTTATTACTTTCCTAAGCGTGATTATGCAAAATCCACTGTTATGTGTTATGGACACCCAGAGCAAGATTCACTTTAAAAGAGACAAGAGTGAGCTTAAGTGAAAGTTTATTACAGAAACAGCAGTAACAAATATATGCAGTGGCAACAGAAGATATAACTGGTAACAGTAGCAGACTGACGCAGACAGGCAAGGTATTCAGACACATATAAAACAACAACTGATAAGGTAACAGACTGATGCAGGTAGGCAAAATACTGGTAAGGTAACAGACTTTTGCAGGTAGGCAAAATACTTGTAAAGGTAACAGACAGGCAAGGTATGTAGACAAAGATTATAACAGACTGATAATGTGAGGTCCACACAAGAGGGTAAGGTTAGTTTAACGTTTCAGCAAGACCAGTGATCCACCAGGCTTTTGGCAGCATCCAAGGTGTAACTTCAATGATCCAGCAAAGTGCTGGATTTGCAGGGTATAAATAGCCAGAACTAAGGCTAAGGGCCTCATTCATTAAGCTCGATTTGGGCTAAATCTCCTCAAATCGCGTGATTTGAGCTTAAAAAATTACTGATCAGTATTCATTAAGCTCAAAATAGCGTGATTTAAGTTTGATTTCAAATCACCATGGCAAACATTGCTGGACAGAAATCGTCCAGATGTTTGCCATGTAAAAGATAGAAGAAAAAAAAATCGCCCTATGCACTAAAGGCGATTTGAACAAATCGCCTTCAGTGTGATTTGAAATCACCCCAAAAAAAATTGCAGCCAGAGAGGTGCGATTTGCGGGTGATGTGCCGTCCCTGACCAGCAAAAACACGTGTTTTTGTGTGTGAAAAATCTAAGTGCTGCATGGCTGAAAGCCTTAGTCATGCTGTGCTGATAGAACTACAAGGCTCAGCATTGCTTAGCCTTGCAATAATATCAGCGGCAGCATGGTAAGGCTTCTAACCGTGCGTGGCTGCGTGTAGTGTGTGTTAAAAAAAAATACATTCAGCAATAAACATACATTAACCCTACATTCAGCAATAAACATACATTAACCCTTAACACTAAGTAGGCATGTCAAAAATAAATATTCACTAACTAACAATGTTCCCTACTGTGTGCACTTACATCCGATGGTCATCTCTCCTATTCTAAGGGTAATGTGTGCAGTGTGTCTTGTGTAAAATAATAAAAGTTTGGGGCACTCACTGTCTAACATCTCTCTGTGGAAGCGGTGCTGGATGTGCAAAATGTTCTTTTCTGGATTGCAGTCTGAGTTCTGCTTAATTGTAGTATCTGGTCCGGTTCTCAGGGGATCTTCTCCACTTGACACGTAGAGGAGACATCCTTCTCTGCTGCGATACTGCTCCTAATGACCATTTGGTCGCTAGGGGGCAGTGTTTTATATACAACCAACACACCCAAGCTCAAGAGGCTGTAAGTCTCAGATATGAACAGATCTAGATTGTCACATTTCAGCACTTATGCATTCATTGTGAACAATCTGTATCCTGCTACAAATTTTGGTATGCAGTCCCCGGTTAGAAAATGCCAATTTCGAAAATCTCTATTTCGACCACTAAATTGAGAATTTTCGCTATTTCGAAAGTTTGCTATTACGAATTTTCGCTATTTCGAACGTTCCCTATTTCGAATGTAATAGGTTACGAAACATGCACATTTCGATTGTATTTCTATTTCGATTGTTGTATTTTCGATTATTCTCTATTGCTATTATTCTCAATTTCGAACAATTCTATTTCATAAAGCTCCCTATTCAGAATATACTTCTATTTCTACATTTCTATTTTCGAATTTTCTCTATAACTCCCTATTCAGAATATACTTTTATTTCTACATTTCTATTTTCGAATTTTCTCTATAACTCCCTATTCAGAATATACTTTTATTTCTACATTTCTATTTTCGAATTTTCTCTATAACTCCCTATTCAGAATATACTTTTATTTCTACATTTCTATTTTCGAATTTTCTCTATAACTCCCTATTCAGAATATACTTTTATTTCTACATTTCTATTTTCGAATTTTCTCTATAACTCCCTATTCAGAATATACTTTTATTTCTACATTTCTATTTTCGAATTTTCTCTATAACTCCCTATTCAGAATATACTTTTATTTCTACATTTCTATTTTCGAATTTTCTCTATAACTCCCTATTCAGAATATACTTTTATTTCTACATTTCTATTTTCGAATTTTCTCTATAACTCCCTATTCAGAATATACTTTTATTTCTACATTTCTATTTTCGAATTTTCTCTATAACTCCCTATTCAGAATATACTTTTATTTCTACATTTCTATTTTCGAATTTTCTCTATAACTCCCTATTCAGAATATACTTTTATTTCTACATTTCTATTTTCGAATTTTCTCTATAACTCCCTATTCAGAATATACTTTTATTTCTACATTTCTATTTTCGAATTTTCTCTATAACTCCCTATTCAGAATATACTTTTATTTCTACATTTCTATTTTCGAATTTTCTCTATAACTCCCTATTCAGAATATACTTTTATTTCTACATTTCTATTTTCGAATTTTCTCTATAACTCCCTATTCAGAATATACTTTTATTTCTACATTTCTATTTTCGAATTTTCTCTATAACTCCCTATTCAGAATATACTTTTATTTCTACATTTCTATTTTCGAATTTTCTCTATAACTCCCTATTCAGAATATACTTTTATTTCTACATTTCTATTTTCGAATTTTCTCTATAACTCCCTATTCAGAATATACTTTTATTTCTACATTTCTATTTTCGAATTTTCTCTATAACTCCCTATTCAGAATATACTTTTATTTCTACATTTCTATTTTCGAATTTTCTCTATAACTCCCTATTCAGAATATACTTTTATTTCTACATTTCTATTTTCGAATTTTCTCTATAACTCCCTATTCAGAATATACTTTTATTTCTACATTTCTATTTTCGAATTTTCTCTATAACTCCCTATTCAGAATATACTTTTATTTCTACATTTCTATTTTCGAATTTTCTCTATAACTCCCTATTCAGAATATACTTTTATTTCTACATTTCTATTTTCGAATTTTCTCTATAACTCCCTATTCAGAATATACTTTTATTTCTACATTTCTATTTTCGAATTTTCTCTATAACTCCCTATTCAGAATATACTTTTATTTCTACATTTCTATTTTCGAATTTTCTCTATAACTCCCTATTCAGAATATACTTTTATTTCTACATTTCTATTTTCGAATTTTCTCTATAACTCCCTATTCAGAATATACTTTTATTTCTACATTTCTATTTTCGAATTTTCTCTATAACTCCCTATTCAGAATATACTTTTATTTCTACATTTCTATTTTCGAATTTTCTCTATAACTCCCTATTCAGAATATACTTTTATTTCTACATTTCTATTTTCGAATTTTCTCTATAACTCCCTATTCAGAATATACTTTTATTTCTACATTTCTATTTTCGAATTTTCTCTATAACTCCCTATTCAGAATATACTTTTATTTCTACATTTCTATTTTCGAATTTTCTCTATAACTCCCTATTCAGAATATACTTTTATTTCTACATTTCTATTTTCGAATTTTCTCTATAACTCCCTATTCAGAATATACTTTTATTTCTACATTTCTATTTTCGAATTTTCTCTATAACTCCCTATTCAGAATATACTTTTATTTCTACATTTCTATTTTCGAATTTTCTCTATAACTCCCTATTCAGAATATACTTTTATTTCTACATTTCTATTTTCGAATTTTCTCTATAACTCCCTATTCAGAATATACTTTTATTTCTACATTTCTATTTTCGAATTTTCTCTATAACTCCCTATTCAGAATATACTTTTATTTCTACATTTCTATTTTCGAATTTTCTCTATAACTCCCTATTCAGAATATACTTTTATTTCTACATTTCTATTTTCGAATTTTCTCTATAACTCCCTATTCAGAATATACTTTTATTTCTACATTTCTATTTTCGAATTTTCTCTATAACTCCCTATTCAGAATATACTTTTATTTCTACATTTCTATTTTCGAATTTTCTCTATAACTCCCTATTCAGAATATACTTTTATTTCTACATTTCTATTTTCGAATTTTCTCTATAACTCCCTATTCAGAATATACTTTTATTTCTACATTTCTATTTTCGAATTTTCTCTATAACTCCCTATTCAGAATATACTTTTATTTCTACATTTCTATTTTCGAATTTTCTCTATAACTCCCTATTCAGAATATACTTTTATTTCTACATTTCTATTTTCGAATTTTCTCTATAACTCCCTATTCAGAATATACTTTTATTTCTACATTTCTATTTTCGAATTTTCTCTATAACTCCCTATTCAGAATATACTTTTATTTCTACATTTCTATTTTCGAATTTTCTCTATAACTCCCTATTCAGAATATACTTTTATTTCTACATTTCTATTTTCGAATTTTCTCTATAACTCCCTATTCAGAATATACTTTTATTTCTACATTTCTATTTTCGAATTTTCTCTATAACTCCCTATTCAGAATATACTTTTATTTCTACATTTCTATTTTCGAATTTTCTCTATAACTCCCTATTCAGAATATACTTTTATTTCTACATTTCTATTTTCGAATTTTCTCTATAACTCCCTATTCAGAATATACTTTTATTTCTACATTTCTATTTTCGAATTTTCTCTATAACTCCCTATTCAGAATATACTTTTATTTCTACATTTCTATTTTCGAATTTTCTCTATAACTCCCTATTCAGAATATACTTTTATTTCTACATTTCTATTTTCGAATTTTCTCTATAACTCCCTATTCAGAATATACTTTTATTTCTACATTTCTATTTTCGAATTTTCTCTATAACTCCCTATTCAGAATATACTTTTATTTCTACATTTCTATTTTCGAATTTTCTCTATAACTCCCTATTCAGAATATACTTTTATTTCTACATTTCTATTTTCGAATTTTCTCTATAACTCCCTATTCAGAATATACTTTTATTTCTACATTTCTATTTTCGAATTTTCTCTATAACTCCCTATTCAGAATATACTTTTATTTCTACATTTCTATTTTCGAATTTTCTCTATAACTCCCTATTCAGAATATACTTTTATTTCTACATTTCTATTTTCGAATTTTCTCTATAACTCCCTATTCAGAATATACTTTTATTTCTACATTTCTATTTTCGAATTTTCTCTATAACTCCCTATTCAGAATATACTTTTATTTCTACATTTCTATTTTCGAATTTTCTCTATAACTCCCTATTCAGAATATACTTTTATTTCTACATTTCTATTTTCGAATTTTCTCTATAACTCCCTATTCAGAATATACTTTTATTTCTACATTTCTATTTTCGAATTTTCTCTATAACTCCCTATTCAGAATATACTTTTATTTCTACATTTCTATTTTCGAATTTTCTCTATAACTCCCTATTCAGAATATACTTTTATTTCTACATTTCTATTTTCGAATTTTCTCTATAACTCCCTATTCAGAATATACTTTTATTTCTACATTTCTATTTTCGAATTTTCTCTATAACTCCCTATTCAGAATATACTTTTATTTCTACATTTCTATTTTCGAATTTTCTCTATAACTCCCTATTCAGAATATACTTTTATTTCTACATTTCTATTTTCGAATTTTCTCTATAACTCCCTATTCAGAATATACTTTTATTTCTACATTTCTATTTTCGAATTTTCTCTATAACTCCCTATTCAGAATATACTTTTATTTCTACATTTCTATTTTCGAATTTTCTCTATAACTCCCTATTCAGAATATACTTTTATTTCTACATTTCTATTTTCGAATTTTCTCTATAACTCCCTATTCAGAATATACTTTTATTTCTACATTTCTATTTTCGAATTTTCTCTATAACTCCCTATTCAGAATATACTTTTATTTCTACATTTCTATTTTCGAATTTTCTCTATAACTCCCTATTCAGAATATACTTTTATTTCTACATTTCTATTTTCGAATTTTCTCTATAACTCCCTATTCAGAATATACTTTTATTTCTACATTTCTATTTTCGAATTTTCTCTATAACTCCCTATTCAGAATATACTTTTATTTCTACATTTCTATTTTCGAATTTTCTCTATAACTCCCTATTCAGAATATACTTTTATTTCTACATTTCTATTTTCGAATTTTCTCTATAACTCCCTATTCAGAATATACTTTTATTTCTACATTTCTATTTTCGAATTTTCTCTATAACTCCCTATTCAGAATATACTTTTATTTCTACATTTCTATTTTCGAATTTTCTCTATAACTCCCTATTCAGAATATACTTTTATTTCTACATTTCTATTTTCGAATTTTCTCTATAACTCCCTATTCAGAATATACTTTTATTTCTACATTTCTATTTTCGAATTTTCTCTATAACTCCCTATTCAGAATATACTTTTATTTCTACATTTCTATTTTCGAATTTTCTCTATAACTCCCTATTCAGAATATACTTTTATTTCTACATTTCTATTTTCGAATTTTCTCTATAACTCCCTATTCAGAATATACTTTTATTTCTACATTTCTATTTTCGAATTTTCTCTATAACTCCCTATTCAGAATATACTTTTATTTCTACATTTCTATTTTCGAATTTTCTCTATAACTCCCTATTCAGAATATACTTTTATTTCTACATTTCTATTTTCGAATTTTCTCTATAACTCCCTATTCAGAATATACTTTTATTTCTACATTTCTATTTTCGAATTTTCTCTATAACTCCCTATTCAGAATATACTTTTATTTCTACATTTCTATTTTCGAATTTTCTCTATAACTCCCTATTCAGAATATACTTTTATTTCTACATTTCTATTTTCGAATTTTCTCTATAACTCCCTATTCAGAATATACTTTTATTTCTACATTTCTATTTTCGAATTTTCTCTATAACTCCCTATTCAGAATATACTTTTATTTCTACATTTCTATTTTCGAATTTTCTCTATAACTCCCTATTCAGAATATACTTTTATTTCTACATTTCTATTTTCGAATTTTCTCTATAACTCCCTATTCAGAATATACTTTTATTTCTACATTTCTATTTTCGAATTTTCTCTATAACTCCCTATTCAGAATATACTTTTATTTCTACATTTCTATTTTCGAATTTTCTCTATAACTCCCTATTCAGAATATACTTTTATTTCTACATTTCTATTTTCGAATTTTCTCTATAACTCCCTATTCAGAATATACTTTTATTTCTACATTTCTATTTTCGAATTTTCTCTATAACTCCCTATTCAGAATATACTTTTATTTCTACATTTCTATTTTCGAATTTTCTCTATAACTCCCTATTCAGAATATACTTTTATTTCTACATTTCTATTTTCGAATTTTCTCTATAACTCCCTATTCAGAATATACTTTTATTTCTACATTTCTATTTTCGAATTTTCTCTATAACTCCCTATTCAGAATATACTTTTATTTCTACATTTCTATTTTCGAATTTTCTCTATAACTCCCTATTCAGAATATACTTTTATTTCTACATTTCTATTTTCGAATTTTCTCTATAACTCCCTATTCAGAATATACTTTTATTTCTACATTTCTATTTTCGAATTTTCTCTATAACTCCCTATTCAGAATATAAATTAAATAAAATTAAATTAAATTAAAACTGACAGCAAAAAGCTTGATTTGAAGAGGAAAGCAATTACTCCCTCCCTTCATATGGAAGTATAGTTAATCCCTGTCAACAATCAAAAGCTAACTCATTGCGTCTGCCGTTTGCGAAAATTTCTCAGTGCGGCTATTTCGGTATGCGAACGATTCGCAATCCGATTTTTCGTAAAGTACATGTATTCTACTAGAAGATTTTCGAAATTCAGATTTTCGAAATTGACCATTATTCTACTTTGCTCTGTATCGAAATGTACACTATTCTAAATATAGTTGTATTCGAAATACAGACTTTCGAATTAGAAAAATTATAATTTCAGACTAGTATAAATAGAAACATTTAGGTGTATGCATTTTTCGAATTTTAGCAATTCGGAGAAAATTCGCATTCACAAAAGAAAATTCGCAATTCGAATTTTCGAAATTGGGATTTTCTAACCGGGGACCCACACCCACAAATTTTATCTAATATGATATATTTAATCATTAAGATGTAGAGACATCAAAAGTTGATAATTGCATTTTGATAAAAAGTATTAGGTTTATATGAGCACATAGTAAAGAAATGGTAACCTTTTATAACCAGTCACATATCTTTTAATCTGTGATCCTGTATTGTTGTAATTACTTTTTATTATGGTAGAAGGTCATTAGATGCATTGAATGCCTACAGCCAAAAGATAAGAAAATTATCAGGTTAAGATTTTAGATACAAAGGTTTAATCATGCACAAGAAGATGAAAAAAAGTAATTGACTTACAGGGGTAGAGAAAAGTATTATGTGTGAACTTTAAAATTATATCAGTTTTATTACTAAAATATTATTGTACAAAATTATGACATTGATGTCAAAAATAAAACACATGGAATGCAAATCCACTGTGTGTGTGTGTGTGTGTGTGTGTGTGTGTGTGTGTGTGTGTGTATGTGCACACGTGTGTGAATTGCTTCAGGCTGTGACCACTACTAGATGAGCACTGTTGTCTGTGTTGGTGTTTTGGTTTTTGTTAAAAAATGTAATTGTGTTTTTATTTTGATGATAGATCATATTTTTTTCAAAATACTATATACTATATACTATATACTCCTATAGTATTATTAACATCAATGGGCCAGATACTAAACTACATACACTAGCAATTTTACGCTAGCTGTTGGCATAAAATCGGTGATTGCTAGTTACTGCGCATGTGCGTGGCAAATGTTACAACACGTAAAGCTGAACATACATACCATCAATGTAAATACGATCGAAGGGGCTGAGGCATCCATACGACACCCGTAGTTAATCTTTTTAAGTGGAGGAAGCATTTAAATTGGACAGTATGGGCCAGGTTAGACCGTCACCTACGTAAAGCCATTATGTACGTCAGTATTTACACTTTGAAAAGTTAAGGTAGGGTTTGGGCAGCGTAAAACAGGCAAAGTACATATAAGTGAGGGGCGTGCCTAGGGTAGTGCATAGAAAATACAATAGCGTAAATACGCTACGCGATCTAACGTACCAAGCCCGTAGGTCTAGATTTACCCCAATATCATTAACTTACACTCAAATTACATCACCGCACAGCTCACAATATAGTTTTCACCTGTACTTTTTAAAGGTTACAGCGGTTAAACTAAGTGACAGAGCAGCAGCATAAACACCGTGAAGTGTAAAAAATACCCTATTACATACATTGAAAATGTACCCAGCAAAATCAGAACACACACATGAATTCAGTGTAAATACGACAATGGGGTAGATCCAGAACTACGTGTGTGCGTACGTATTTTAGCGGTGCGTATTTTCGTACACGTAAGGTCGCTACACTCCCCACGGCACACCCCTTGCACGGACGTATTTTCTCAAATTACGCGACCCAAACCCTACCTTAACTTTTCCTAACGTAACAGCATACGTCCATTAACGGGCGTACAGACTACGCGAACGTGCGCAGCTTAGCACGCCCATACTGTACACTTTAAATACCACCCCCCGCCTACTTCACGTAAAACGCACGTATTGGTCACTAACGTAAATTTGGCACACCCACACGTAAGTATTTACGTTTGCAATACGTGAATCACCCATACGCTCTAAAATACGCTACGTGAATGTGCGTATTTTCTGTGGTGCGCATGCGCAGTGCGTACAAATCTGCGAATTTACGTCTCCGCCACACGTAAATTTGCGGAAATGCGTAGTTCTGGATATGCCCCAATGTGTTGTATATATATCAGTTCTCAGTACCGTGCTTCATTCTGTAATGTAGAAAGGAAAAAAAGGGGGCGCCTCGTAGTGCAATAGGTTTATTAAATTTCACAAACACCAGTACCTATAAAGAATGCGTGCCAGATAAAAACTTGTTTAAAAGCATGCAACACATGGGTGTACAGAGCGATATAGTGGCCACAATTTTACTAGTGTCCTGGAACTCAGAGGTGGAAACAGCTCACTCTCGTCTGTGTTGAAAGAAAAAGGGTCTGACGTAGCTCCATCCAACGCGTTCCGTCACTGCTTTGACTTCATCAGGGGGTTGAAGGAGGCACATCTAAGGAGTCAAATTATACTCTGTAATGGGGAGTGGGGGTTTCTTACACTACGATCTTATAGGTTCAGTGTCTTCTGAGGCCTCATCTCATAATAAACTGCATTATTACATTAACACACTCGATCCTAAAACACTGGATACATAATCAAATCAACAATAAAACAATTATAAAAAATGACATTAAAAAATCTAATAATGGCAACATATTTAGTTAAAACAGTAAAGAGGAAATTAAAAACAATCCTTATAAACTTCATACATCCTACCAAAGCTAAAATTAATATAGGGGAATTAGACAAAAAGCGTAAGTCAATTAAAAGTGATGGGGGTCGATTAAGAATAGAGATGAACCATCCGATATTACTAGTTAGGTTCATACTAATATCTAGGTATAGATTATGCTAAATCTAAATGCCATCTAAATGCCAATCTAGAGGTTCACAATAATGTTCTTTAATTTATATTGAACCACTTTATACCCACAAACTTTAATAACTGACAGGCGCTGATCAGCAGCCCAGGCAGCATAGGGTTAATAGGGCACATATTTCTTGGGGATAAATACCATTTAAACCATACAATAAAAGTATAATAAAAATCCTAGTCAAGAACCTTAATAAGAACACAGGTCATCATAAAAAGTCATAAAACCAGTAAATTCATAAAAAAAGGGGTAATTTCTAAATTTTCATTAAGGCCATTTGGGGTCAGGGTATTAAGAGTGATAATCCAGAACAACTCTCTTTGAGCCAATCTGTTGTCTCTATTCCCAGCCCTTATTTCTTTGGAGACCCACTCTATGGGCCTGATCCAGACCTACGACCGCAATCGCCCACGAGCGTAGCGAACGTTCGCCCGGGTGTAAAAACTTTCACGCCCATAACACTCCCATTGATTGTGCCTGCTTATGCCGGCTGAACCCTACCCTAAGATTTTCCAGCGTACGTGAAAATTTTCGTACCCATACGCTGGTCGTACTGGGCTTAGCACGCTCATACTGTACAATTTAAATGGCTATCCCCACCTCTGTGTAGTAACTTGAGCGTCCAGCCTATCGTAAAAAACGTACGCCCCTTGAGCGAAAAATACGCTGAAAATTCGCTCGCTGTACGCTCATGTCCTTCGGTCGACCGGAAGTCGTCATACTGCACATGCGTAGTGCGTTTTTTTTCACGAATTTTCGCTTACGATGGGCGTACGATCGCTTGCGGTCGTAGCTCTGGATCAGGCCCTATGACTTTAATTTTCAGAGTTTCTGGTTTCGCTCCATGGCACTAATGAATTTTGATAGGTAATGTTATACCAATTAAAATAATACCAGTAAAATGTGTTTATTCTACAGGAATTATTGCCTTAAGTATGCATCCGCTATGTATTATTTGGGGTACACTATGGGCCGGATCCTAACCTAAGAATGACAGGGGACTTACACAACTCAGTTGTCAGGGAACATCCTCGCATGCACATGCCAGATGTTCCCTTAGCGTAAGTCTAACAAAGCGTAATGAAGTTATGTACATCAGTACTTATGGGGGAGGGGCAGACCCTTCACTAACGATGGGTCTATCCCCGCCATATAGGCGGGATAGCCATTTATATGAAGGATCCAGGGAGGGGGAAGTTGTTAAGGTAGGAATCTGGACATGTAAGTGTCCAGATCTCCTACCGACAGTGGAAGTGCAGGAGGCATGCACTCCCTGCTCTGCGAACATACCTACGGATCCTTGCATGCACGTAAAGCGTGTGGGGTTCTGGAACTTCCCTTATGATGGTTTAGTGCCCCAAAAATCCACAGTAAAGTTGTTTTATGCATTGGCAATGTATCAAGGAATAGGTGTAGAGGCTTTATAAAGAAAGGAAAAAGACATCAAACAAAGACTTATTATTCTGCTTTCCACCAGAGTACACTACATATTGGACTGGACTTGACTGCATGTAAATACCAGGTAACTATTTTGTAACCCATGTAACTGACTTTTAGCATAGAGGTTTACTGAAGTCAGGAATACTCAAGTCACTTGGAAATTATTTAGATAGCAGTAGAGGAATTATTATAAGTCACAAGCCAGCTCATAATTGCAGTACAAAATAAGGACAAAAACTAAATTAATAGAATAAGGCAGGTGAGAACACAGTGAAATCAGTCAACAGGAAATTCCTACACAGGATTTAATATGCCCCGATATGCCCAAAGTAATTTATGGGAGAGTAAAGTATATTTACAGGTTTATGGCTTAACCAGTGCCACCATAATAGAGTTCCATATAGCCCATCATACTTTCTCCACGTCCCTCCAACTACCGTCTTCTCGATATTTTCCCATTTCATGTCCCTGTGTTCTCCAATCTTATTCTTCATTTTTCTCCAACCCCTTCACTGAAGGCTCTGAAGGGAGATGATGTCTGTTTCACAGAAGTTAAAGGTAGTCTGCAGGAGAACACAGAAACACAGACACATTATCAGAGCATCTGAAATGCTTATATATAATGATGTGACAGGATCATTCACTGCCTGTCATCAGCAGTACCGGGCCAATAAAGCTCTTAACCATTATCCTGTTAGGTTGCACTATTTGCCACAGAATACTTACTCCTATTTGTTCCAACATAACTACTACACCATGAATATATAACAGAATAATAATGGACTGTCAATGTCTTCTCCCACTGCGCTGTAGTAGATTGCAATTGTCAGTCTCCTTCATTGACACTGGAACCACTTTGCTAGGTATTGACCCATATGGCTGCTATATGTCCCTTGTGTGTGTCTGACGATGTCTCTCTGAACTGCTTGCTGTAGATCAGGACTCAGGGTAGCTGGCAACACATAGATAGCAGGATACTGGGTTCAACTTAGGACAGTTACCGTATTTGCCGGCATATAAGACGACTGGGCATATAAGACGACCCCCCAACATTTCCACTCAAGATATAGAGTTTGTTATATACTCGCCGTATAAGACTACCCCCCCTCTTCCGCACACCTCCGCACCCATCATCACCATGTCTGCCCAGTACCCATCATCATCATGTCTGCCCAGTACTCATCATCATCATGTCTGCCCAGTACTCATCATCATCATGTCTTCCCAGCACCCATCATCATCATGTCTGCCAGCACTCATCCTCATCATGTCTGCCAACTCTCCTCATCCATATCTGCCCAGCACTCAGCACTCCTTATACTTACCTTTGAAGTCTTCCTCCGGCTGCTGTCTTCTCATCCGCGGCGCGCCCCGCCGCCCCCGTCTGCGGTCACGTGACAAACTGTTAATACAGGGCTCCCATTGGAGCCTTGTATTAGCAGTACTTCACGTGACCGCAGACGTGGCCTACATCTGTGCAGAGCCCTGCCGCCCGCCGCGTACAGCAGCTTAAAGCGGCAGGGCTTTAAAAAAAAAAAAAAAAATAATAATAAAAATACACGCCAGCTATACCCGGCGTATAAGACGACCCCCCCACTTCGAGGCATGTTTTTCAGGGCAAAAAAGTCGTCTTATACGCCGGCAAATACGGTAGGTAATGGATTAGCGTGTTAGCTGTTATCTATTAATCACAGCTAACAGCAGGTAGAATTAATAAATGAAGTTGTATTGCTCATCCGGCCCTTAGAAGGACTGATAAACACCTGTCAGTTGTATTAGTAGTAAAAGGGTACACAAAGTTACATGCACGTATGCATCCTTGCACTTCTTCCATTTATGCTTACATCACCACTCCTAGAAAATACATGGCAATACTTTTATATATTCACAATATATAACAACATCCATTATTTACCCTTAAAACATATGCATAAACTCTCAGTTAACTCTTGCGGATAGATTTACTAAGCTGCGGGAAAGGAAAACTGGAGATGTTGCCCATGGCAACCAATTAGACTCTAGCTCTCATTTTACTATTACATTCTAAAAAATGTCACCTAGAATTTGATTGGTTGCTATAGGCAACATCTCTACTTTTTCATTCCCGCAGCTTAGTAAATCTGGCCCTTGGAGCGTTGCGGGTCAGCTTTGTGCAGTGATGCAGTGCTATGCACACACAACTTTTATATAAATACATTGCTTGCCGCAACAGTGACTATTTGTCCATTCCTGCAGTATTAACTTCTTTGGTGCTGGCCCCTTTTAAATAATATGACAATTGTAAGTGTATCAGCCAGGAGAGAAGAGAACATAACCACATATGTATTTTAAATGGTCACACAAATAAAACCTAAAAAAATCATAATCCAATCTATTTAAAATATCTCTTCAAAATCACTTAAAAAATGTAATATAATAGTAATAATTTGTCTTTTACTGTTTGTTTTATGTCTCTTTTGAAGCTTTTAGATGTTCTGTTGCTAAAGTAGGGAATTGACAACATTATACAATAACACTATCATTTGGCATAAATGTTTATCATTTTTGAAGATGGTCATAAGAAATGGGAATAAACACTGTTATATTCTGCAATCCTCCTATAACATATAAACAATTTGCAACTTTATTTTGCACTTTCACCTTTTGTACTTAGATTAAATTTGTTGCATGGAAATAAATCTTCCTTCTACCTCCCAGGTTACCATAAAGAGATATAATTGTTCCTAGGGCATTTGACTTTCATACTGTGTTTCTTCTCTTATTTCACAGATTATTCCTACACATTTTAAGTTTTTCTCCTCTGCATGAATCCGACATATTATATTATTTTTTTCTATGTTATAAAATTTGTACTCATGGAGTTAAATTTTACTAGATATTTGATATATTACCCCTTCTTCGTTTGATAATACAATAAATATATAAAAATGTAAACTAGAAAATAGATCTGTTATTTTAAGTTTGTGAATTGTATTCCTATAACACTGTTTTTTCAGATTGTGGCATAGTTAATACCACTCAAATAATTCCAGTGAATTAGTATATTTTTTTCTGGGGTTGTAATTAGGGTCCCATGAAAATAGAAATTAGATTTGCAGTAAGCTGGTCACTAAAGATTAACACTTTGATGAATAAGAAAAATAAAAACTAATCTATTTTTGCTTTAAACATAATCTTCAGACAACTGACATTCTCTCTGGTATGTTAAGATTAGCTATAGTGAAACCTTCTCTCCACAGTTGCCAAGCAGAAACTAATTATTCTTTATGAATGAACCAGAAAGTAACCGTACTGATAAGCATTTCTCATAATGATCTCTTATTGTAAGAAAGACTACAAGGAACGATAGCTTGTAATTTGATGGACAGTAATGAGTTCCAGTCTGCTCAATGTTAGAATGTGTGATGTTCACATCACAACATTTAACAAATGCCAAAATAAAGTTTATTTCAATAAATATATGTAAAATAATTTCACACTTCAATAAATTCATATTACAACCTTCTGCAGAAAATAGCATTAAATTAATATAGCTGTATTGTCATATTTAACTTATCTTTTACATTTCAGATAATTTAAGGAGTTTTCTTTTTTAATAACAATGAAGGGAAGAGGCAAATGAATAACATGGCTGTATTTTTTTGGGGAGGGAAGATGCAATGGGCCTGATAAAGACCAGCGTGCAATCTCCTCGACACTCCCTCTGTGCGAGCGTATTTTCCCTCGCTTACACCGGCTGAAGGCTACCCTAACTTCAGCCGTCCTAAGCAAGGGAAAATACACTCGCACAGGAGCGTTTGGCCACAAACCCCTCCCTCCCTTCCTCCCTCATTAAACTACCTCCCCCCACCCACCTACACTAACCTGAACATAGTAGCGCTGGGGGACGCCACCTCCAGCGTTACTACGGCGCTGCTAAAGACGCCCGATCTACGATTGGGTGTTGCCGTAGCTACGACGGGCAACATCTGCCCGGTGCATGCGCAGATCGGCTTTTAAGCCGATCTTACGCTACTGGCTGGCGTTTTAACGCCTGCCAGCGTAGGTCTGGATCAGGCCCAATGTCTTTAACCAAATTAGAAAATTTAAAGGTGAAAAGAAACACAAGGTTAGTAACAAAAGAGCAAAAAAAATTCTACAAGAATAACCAGCGCTGCCTAAAATAGTCCTAAAAATGTTATACCTTCCAAATACAATTTGGTACCAGACATAAATAAATACAAACATATAAATATAAAAGATAATACAAAAAAGATAATAAAAATTGTTGCACAGAAACTTTCTAATTAAATGTAAACTGGTATATAGGTATATAGATGACAACAGAAAAAAATCCTGACTTATATTGATGTCAATTACGACAATCTTTCACATTGGGCCTGATCCAGACCTACGGGCGCCTATTTTACATATATTTATTGAAATAAACTTTATTTTGGCATTTGTTAAATGTTGTGATTTTGGATTTTTTTGGTTCTACAGTTCTTTTGTTGGCAAACATTAGACAATGTAAGTATGTGACATGTCTTTAAAGTTCATGATAATTCTGTATGTTACTGATATTAAGCAACATCTCTCCCATACCATAGTATTATATTGTTAGTCTCATGTTTAATGCATATATTAATAGGATGGTTCAATATACCATTATAACTTTCATGCTTTACCACACACACATTTCCAAGCTAATTTTCCACACAGTTTGTTTGTCATGTTTTAAAATGCACTCACTGCAGAACAGTGAGTAGCAACAGATTGTTACATTTAGTAACGATGTTGATAACATTGTAACTTATCATGTGTTTTTTAATTACATTATGTCACATATAATGTTAGATCTGTGCAGAACACGTGGGACACTTAAAAAATTTTTAAGTGCACAGGGGGACATAATAGTATTTGTAATTACACAAGGGGACATTTTAAACACCCCCAAAAAATATGTAGGGACATATATTGGAAGCAGTGCTACTCTTTTCACATTAGGGTATTGTAATCGGCAGTGTTTAGAAGGCATGGAGGGGCAATGTGTCTTGAGGCATAGGGACAGTGTTTAGCAGGCACAGAGATGCAGTGTGTATTGTGGCATAGGGAAAGTGTTTAGCAGGCATGGAAGGGCAGTGTTTTATATGTACGAAGGGGCAGTGTGAAATAATTACAGTGGGGTACTGTTTAATCAGTCAGGAGGGGACAGATCAGTTTTTAGTGTTACAGAGGGGTAATGTATGTAGTGCAGCGTTAGCAGGGGCACTGTGGTCACTGTGGTTGGAATATTCCATCACTTAACTCTAAAGAAGGATCGGTAAAACTTTAATTGGACAAAGAACTGAACTTTTCTGTGATTTGGACATTAATTGGTGAGCGCACTGAATACAGGATATTGTATATATAGATTTCTGAGCGAGTAAGCTGTTCAAGTGTCTTCTGAATACTGGTTGTCTTGCAATCATGTACTTACATCAGAACTGCTCTGGAGTCTGTTCTGTAGCCTGATCTCGAACACGAAACAGTTGCATATGAAAATCTTGAGTGAAACCGGTGACATTGATTGTAGGTGACACAATGGGTAGAGGAGAAATCGTTGGAGCTTTGGAGTTCTCTGATCCAGGATGAAAAGAAATAATGAAGTGGAAGCGTGTAAAGAGTAATGCCCAGCGAGCCTGTCGAGGGGATTGCTATTTGGCTGACTCAGTATAGGCTAGGTTCTTGTGATCGGTGAGAACCATTATCCGATGTTGGGCCCCCTCCAGCCAATACCTCCAAGCTTCAAATCCTAATTTAGTAGCCAGAAGCTCCCAATTGCTAACATCATAATTCTTTTTGGCTGAAGAGAACTTTCTAGAAAAAAAGGCACAAGGATAAAGCTTTTTATCTTCTGGGTCTTCCTGGGAAAGAACTGCTCCTACTCTGACGTCAGAAGCATCTACCTCAACAATGAAAGGAAGATCTGGTTTTGGATGGTGTAGCACTGAAGCGGTATTAAAAGGCCTTCTTCAGAGCAGAGAAAAAGTCTTTTGCCTTTTTGGACCACTTGCTAGGATCAGCCCCCTTTTTGGCACTGAATAACCATGAAGGAAGCATCAATAATAATGAATGAATCCTTTGAAGCGTTTAAAAGCTTTTAGGTTAGAGAGTTGTGCCCACTTCAGAATTGCTCTCACCTTGTCAGGTCCATTGAAAATCCTTCTGGGGTAATAATCAAATTGGCATATTTCAAGTTTGGCGAAAAGGTTTTTTTTCCTGAGCATGGAGAGGACTTGGCACATATAAGAATAATGGGCCAGATCCAGAACAACGCTAGTGAGCGAATTTACGCGTGGCGGAGACGTAAAATCGCCTTTTGGTAAGTACTGCGCATGTGCACCATAGAAAATACGCAGAGTAATGTAGCGTAATTGTGAACGTATGGGCCATTCACGTGTGTGTTACGTAAATACTTACATGTGGGCGTGCCAATTTTACGTGAGTCCAAAATACGTCCGAAATACGTTAAGTAGGCGGGGGTTTGTATTTAAAGTGTACAGTATGGGCGTTCTTAGCTGCGTAAATTCGTGTAGCCCATACGTACGTGTGCGTATCACTGCGGTTATGTTGGCAAAAGTTAAGGTAGGGTTTGGAAAGCATATCTTGACAAAATACGTACATTCAAGGGGTGTGCCTAGGGGAGTGTATAGAATATACGCACACGAAAATACGCTACGCGAAAAAACGTACGGCAAACGTAGTTCTGGATCTACCCCAATGTTCTTCTTGGGAAAATCTTCTTTCTTCTTCTTGGAAATGTTATTCTTTGCCAGAATAAGCCTACTCCGATCTGGGGTTTAGAGTGTTAAAAAATCCTTTCTGGAGGTTCTCCTGAATGTATTAATTCATGGCTTTGGTCTTAGGATGGGATAAAAAGTATAGCCTCCCCGAATGAGGTGGAAGTGAGTACGCATTTATTTTACTGCATACATCAATAAAGTCCACATACTGTGGCGGTAGATAATTGTCGGCAGTGGAGACACCCAGAAGGGGAACCTTGAGACAAAAAAAACAATAGTTCTATTCCAATTACTAATTTTGCCTTTTCCCCAGATAATAACAGGGTTGTGTCTCCTGAGCCAAGGATGTCCCAAAATCATGGGAACAGAGTGGTAGTTGATTAGGTAGAACTCCAAATCTTTCACATGACAAATACTCACAGTAAGAGAAAGAGAAATTTGGGTAATTATAGCTCCAGAGAGACATTTGCCATCCAAGCCAGAGGCTGAAAAAGGAGGGTTTAGGCATTTCCTGAGGAAGGCTTCTTCTTCGGGCATTGATCCGTCATGTGAGTTTCAGCTCCACAGTACAGACACAGTCCCAGCGTACAGCGCCTATTCGTCTCCTGCCTGGTGAGACGATAAGTACCAATCTGCATTTGTTCCTCTTCCAAAGATGATCTTAGGAAGGCTGGGTCTACTGAGTAATTTGGGGTAGCTCCCTTTTTCAGATGTCTCTCCTTCACGTGGTGGTCAATTTTAATCACTAGCAACATCAATTCTTCCAAGGAAGTAGAAGTTGGATACTGTACTAGTGCGTCTTTGATTAGTTTGGTTAAACCAGACCTAAATTTGCTGGCTCTGTTCCATTGGGAGATGGTTGCCCAACGTCTAAATTCAGAACAATATTCTTCCACAGTTCTTTTCCCTTGCTTTAAAGACCATAGCTGAGCTTCAGCAGTAATTACCTGATCCAGGTCTTTGAAGAGTAGACCCATTGTCTTGAAGAATTCCTCCACACTTTGGCGAGTGTGGTGATCCAGTGGCAAGCTGAAGGCCCACAACTGAGGATCTACTTGGAGAAGGAAAATGTCAGTATACCATGGGTCAGACACAGACTCACCGGATTCCCCTTGCCCTTAGGTTCCGGATTCCCCTGGCCCTTAGGCTTAGCAGTCACACAGGTAAAGAGGACAGTAGGGTATAATAATAATGCTTTATTGCTTCAAAACAGTGACAATGGCAAACAGGCAATAAAGACAGTAACTATCTCTATAATGAAATACCCAAACCCATCAGTCCCAGCACCTGTCCCTGTGAGGTCGCTAGCAGTCTCTAACCAGCATTAAATTCCATCCAGTCAACGGCTAATGCTGCAGAGTCCTATCCGAAACAGCGTCTTTAGGGTCCAGGATGCTTTGCCAATGCTCTCCACCTTACTTGGTGGGGCGCTGAGTTTCAGGCTCCCTGCCAAAATACCCCTCCCAAATACCACAGCACCAGAAATAAAAAACCCCACCGGATTAAACCAGTTTCCCAACTATGTCCCAGAGATGGCTGTTGGTCTCTACTGCCAGAGCTTCCTGTAGAGAGAGGGGGGGGGGGGCAGGTGTAAATGCAGCCCCCTCACCTGCTTCCTGTCGCTGGACACTGAGACTGTTTGACACCAATCACAATAACATTGAACACACATAAACCAGGGATATAAAGTACCATGTCCTTATGAGAAATGAGGTGCAGGGTGGCTGTAGTCTTCTGTGTCCCTCTCATTTCATCACAGGAAATAATTAGTCTGATGCACTGTAACTCATTTCTAGAGGTGTTAGGGCAAAGCTGAAAGAACAGCAGGCAGCTGTTCTTGAACTGACTGAACTTGCTTCAATCCCCAGAAAACCAAGAAGGTTTATTTTAATGCCTGTGACTGGACTTACAGGCCCCTCTGGAGGAATGGCTGGAGGGTTCAGCATAGCTCTTAGTCTTGCAATGGCTCCCTCCTGGGAGTTCACTTTCTCCGTAACACCTTCTCCTCACATAATCTTCTGGAGGCTTTCATTCCTGGCACTCAACAGAAACTGCACTGACCAGGGTGGTCAATGACTTAATCACTGTAAAATCTAAAGGACACTACTCTCTCCTAATACTACTGGTTCTTTCTGCTGCTTTTGATACTGTTGACCACTCTCTTCTCATTCAAATGTTACAATTGCTGGGTATTCGGGACACAGCTCTTTCCTGGTTTACATCCTACTTATCTAATCGCTCTTTCAGTGTTCATTTTTGTGGATCCACATCCCCTGCTCTTCCTCTATCTGTTGGAGTACCGCAAGGCTCAGTGTTGGGTCCATTGCTATTCTCTATTTATACAACTTCCCTTGGAGAGCTAATAAAGTCATTTGGATTTCAGTATCATCTCTATGCAGATGATACGCAAATCTACCTATCCATCCCTGATCTCTCACCTACTGCATTGGCCCGTGTCACTGATTGCCTCACTGCCATTTCTTCTTGATTGTTCTCCCGTCATCTCAAACTTAATCTATCTAAAACTGAACTAATAATATTTCCACCTGTGAATAAAAGCTACCCACCTGGCCTCTCTATCGCTGTCAACAACACTGAAATAATCCCTACTCCTAAAGCTCGATGCTTAGGTGTTACCCTTGACTTTGAACTGTCCTTTGTTCCCCACATACAATCTGTCTCTAAATCCTGCTACATACATCTAAAAAACATTTCCAGAATATGCAAATATCTCACACAAGACACTGCAAAAACTCTCATTCATGCACTAATCATCTCCCGCATTGATTATTGTATCGCTCTCCTTATTGGACTCCCACATTGTTACAAGCAGCAGGAGAAGATCTTAGTAGGGTGTGTAGTTTTCCCTCTGAGTTAAGTGTCTGGTTTCCCTCAGCTGTCTGCTAATTAGTCTCCCTGGCCTGGGGTTGATGCTGATTGCTGGGGGGTCCTTTAAATAAGTTTACCTGGGAACACTCCCCTGTCAGTTATAGCGTCTGATGTATTCCTGCGTTCTCCTCATGCATCTTCCTTGGATTCGTTTGGTGTTTATCCTTTGTTTACCTTATGTTACCCTTGCCTGCCTCTGTCTTGTTGTCTTCCCTTACTGTGGTTCTCAGTGTGCGGTGCGAGTAGCTTGCTGCTCGCACTGGAAGTTGGGCTCCTTTTGTCCGGTACTGCGTCCTCTTTGTCGATTGTTGTGAGTTTTCCATCTCTCACTTTCTCTACCTGCTCTGAGTTTTTCATCTACTCAGAGCTCTGTTGTGCCACTGTACTTTCCATTTTGCAATGTGTATTCCGCTGTGTGTACCATCCTCTGCAGTGTGTATCCCGCTGTGTGTACCATTCTCGCAGTGTGTGTGTATTCTGTTGAGTGCACCATCCTCCAGCCTTGTCAGCTGGGTTTGTCAGCTTCTGTGAGCAGCATTTATCTGTCATCTGTACCCTGCCTGTGGGGGCACTTATTATTACATTGTAGTTACCAGTTCCTGCCTCTCATTCATCTGCTGACTCGTGCTATCTCCACTGCCATTTCTCAGGTGCTTGCTGGAGTACTGCCTTCTCTGTCCACTCAGGTGGATCCTGTTATCCTATATTCCTACTCAGATGTTATCTTGTATGAATGGGTTCCTGACAACCATCTTGAATGCACAGGTTTATGTTTGTCTAGTTCTGATCTATTCTATCTATTCTGATCTATCTACTCATTGTCCTGTGAGCAAGGGTTCCTGCACAATCATTGTTACACATGGGTTCCTGGTTGTGAGTCGGTTGCAGTGCAGGCCCCCTTCGCTGCAGATATTACTTGGGGGCTATAGCCGGGGGCCGCAACCTGCTCCTCTCCAGCAGCCAAATACATCCCCACCAGCTATTCCCCTTTCTCACACAAAGTTTCATCTGATTATCTTTGTATCTGGATACAGTGGTGGGCATAAGGCACACCCATACTGTCTCATTTAAATGCCTAGGCCCCCCTCCATGCTCTTGCACACATACATATTTGGGTATGTACAATCATAAAAAGTAGACATTTAATGATTCTAGCAAGAATAGGGGAAATAAGCTGAGGATTTAAGTGCACTGAATTCCTGCTAAGCTGAAACTAATCACCTGGAGGTGTCTCAAACCTCCCAATGGTAAACAAACTATGCAAGATGTGTAGTGATAGTCTCAGGGGCCGGGATTATCCACAAAGAAGGGGAAGTGTCAGTATATTCCAAACAATACAATGAAATGAATAAATAAATAAATAAATAAATAAATAAATAAATAAATAAAATTCCTATATATAAAATCTCTATATACAAATGTGCAAACATCAGTTGTGCTATTGATGGTGAATCCTATAGGGTTGTTTTCCTCCCAAAAGACAACAGACATAGAGATAAAAGAAATAACATTTAATTAAATCACATCCATAAAAAATACAATAAAAAAAGATAATAACGTCATACCAGGAAGCATTGGAATGGGTAGATGAGATGCTGCTGCCGCAAGATGTAATTCCTGTGTATTCGGCGCTAAGGTGCAGTCTCACTACCAGGTCCACAGCGATGACGTCAAGATCAGCTGGCCGGTCCTCGGACTAACACGTTTCTGGCTGCACTCAGCCCTTTCTCAAAGTCTGGACGGTGTATGGATTTGCTCCTCCTTATAAGTCTGTGGGGATGTTTGCAATTGGTTGTATTTTCCTTATGGATCACGCCAATAGTAACTTTTAAAAAATAACTCAATAAAAGTACTGATACTCCCCGGAACCTTATAGGATACCATATACACTTTTCAGATAGGCTAATGTATGCTCAGTACTATCATTTTTTCTTAAAGGGACCGGTTGAGTGTAACACCCTGAAACGTCAAGTGCTACAATCTATACCTTACTTCCTTAATACATAAGAAACAAATAAATAACAATGTAATGGTGATTCCTAATAATAAATAAAGTGGTAATAATACATAAAATCATGTGAAGTGACATCATCTGGGCATAAAGCCCATGGGTGATAATATAAATACATAAAGTGCTAGAATGCTTAATTCTGTTATATATTAATGTGCAATGCAATCCTCATATCCAGAGTCCACATACAAGGGACTAATTAGTATATTTCTCAGCCAAAACATCATAAAGTGCAAAAAAGTGCAAAATTTTACAAAACAGGAGGGGGTTTAACCAATTAATGATCATACAATGACTCTATTTAAATAAATAAAGTGCAATACTGCTAATAATAAATCTACAGGTTCATCAACATATAGGCCATATAACTGTGTCCAATTTCACATTACTTAAGGTGTTATAACTGTAGATAATATACAGAATGGGGGGGGGGGAACTCCACTAACCGTACGTAATAATCCAAATATATATTTTACTCAAAGGAAACTCTAAAATGGTAAAGAATGAAGAAAACAACATGAGGTGTCTTAAATGACACATAGTACACATGAGGGATCTCCTAATCCGATTTAGAGGTAAAACTACATATTATTAAAATCTTAATGGTAAAACAGGAGGTACATAAAAATTCCCACTATTCTTAATCGCTCCCTACCTAGACCATACAGCTACTTAAATGTTACTTAAATGTCTATTAACTCCTTAAAAGGTGAAGGATAGTCATGTAAAATCAGATCTGTACAAAGGTAAAAGTGGATCCGCATTATAATGATATAAAATCAACCAAAGCAGGAAGTGATAATAAAGTAAATGCCTTATCCCTGGTGTGAACTCGGCATTTTACTGTAATCCACATGGATTTCCTGTTTTCTTTCCCACTTGTCAACCACAGTGACTCTCAGACATTTATTTGGAATGCTTGTGATTCCCTGTTGCTTGTATACTAGCTTCATTTGTGGACTTCCTGTAATTTTTACCATTGACCTAATCTCCCTGTTTTATTACATTCCTGAATTTCATTGTAATTCTTGCCGTTTTTCTGTTACCCTCTATTTATTGTGATTCTTGCCATTTGCCCTTTACTTTTTATTTATTGCGCTCCAGTATTTCTTCCATGTTCCTGTTACCTTACCATTTCCTTATCTGTCACTTTGCTTCTTTTCTGTATCCTTCCCTTCAAGTTACCCTCTGCTGTATATGTCTATGCCACCCATTTCAGTTACTCGTCTGCTCCTCATTTGTGGATCTCAGGACACCCCAGACACCCCAGACTCAGGACACCCCAGAGTCGTGATGGGCACATTGGGCCTGATTCAGACTTAAGAAGGTGTTTAAAATAAGAGAGGAAAGTCACTAATTGGCTAAACCATGTTGATTGCAGGGGGAGTCAAGTAAATTGTATCCTTTGCATTCCAGAGATATATCTATGAATTACACAGATGCTGACCAGCCTTACTATAATACCCCGTTCACATTACCACCTAAAAGCCGGGGTTTTCATGAAATTGCTGGGTTTCATGAAAGCCCCGGCTTTTTTTGGCAATCTGAACGCTCACCCCGGGTCTCTCTAGCCGGGTGTTAGACCCGGCTAAAAAGAAGGGTTTTTGCCGGCTTTTTGTGTTCAGATTGAGCTAAAAAGCCAGCTTTTTTCCCTGCTGCCGGCTTCTAAAAAAAAAAAAAAAAAAAAAAAGAGGTGAAAGCCCCTTTTTGGCAATCTGAACGCTAACCCCGGGTCTCTCTAGCCGGGTCTTAGACCCGGCTAAAAAGAAGGGTTTTTGCCGGCTCGGCTTATAGCCGGCTTTTTGCGTTCAGATTGAGCCAAAAAGCCGGCTATTTTCCCTGCTGCCGGCTTCTAAAAAAATAAATAAAATAAAAAATAAAAAAAAGACGGTGCGTTCAGCTCAGTCTGAACGCACCACTTTGACATTTTCAAAATTCTGCCCACTGCCTAAAAGGCCAGCTTTTTAGGCAGTGGTAATGTGAACGCGGTATTATACTGTTATTTAGACTTGGGATACTGCTTGCAACAGATGAAATATGACTCCCCTGCAATCAACATGGTTTAGCCAATTAGTGACTTTCCTCTCTTATTTTAAACACCTTCTTAAGTCTGAATCAGGCCCAATGTGCCCATCACGACTCTGGGGTGTCCTGAGTCTGGGGTGTCTGGGGTGTCCTGAGATCCACAAATGAGGAGCAGACGAGTAACTGAAATGGGTGGCATAGACATATACAGCAGAGGGTAACTTGAAGGGAAGGATACAGAAAAGAAGCAAAGTGACAGATAAGGAAATGGTAAGGTAACAGGAACATGGAAGAAATACTGGAGCGCAATAAATAAAAAGTAAAGGGCAAATGGCAAGAATCACAATAAATAGAGGGTAACAGAAAAACGGCAAGAATTACAATGAAATTCAGGAATGTAATAAAACAGGGAGATTAGGTCAATGGTAAAAATTACAGGAAGTCCACAAATGAAGCTAGTATACAAGCAACAGGGAATCACAAGCATTCCAAATAAATGTCTGAGAGTCACTGTGGTTGACAAGTGGGAAAGAAAACAGGAAATCCATGTGGATTACAGTAAAATGCCGAGTTCACACCAGGGATAAGGCATTTACTTTATTATCACTTCCTGCTTTGGTTGATTTTATATCATTATAATGCGGATCCACTTTTACCTTTGTACAGATCTGATTTTACATGACTATCCTTCACCTTTTAAGGAGTTAATAGACATTTAAGTAACATTTAAGTAGCTGTATGGTCTAGGTAGGGAGCGATTAAGAATAGTGGGAATTTTTATGTACCTCCTGTTTTACCATTAAGATTTTAATAATATGTAGTTTTACCTCTAAATCGGATTAGGAGATCCCTCATGTGTACTATGTGTCATTTAAGACACCTCATGTTGTTTTCTTCATTCTTTACCATTTTAGAGTTTCCTTTGAGTAAAATATATATTTGGATTATTACGTACGGTTAGTGGAGTTCCCCCCCCCC
>WWET01002061.1:148507-187028 GCA_011038615.1 Limnodynastes dumerilii
CTTGATTCCTTATGCCACCGCTCCGTGAGGCAGGTAACCATTGCGCATGCGCCGTGCGTGTACGGCGCATGCGCGACTATTTTACTGCATCGTCGGCGCTTCACATACGAGTGAAGCGCCGGTGATGCAGGGGAAACACTCACCGGACATCGTGAGTCTTCACGATGAAGGTGAGTGTTTATAAATCTGGGGAGTGAAGTGTCCAGGCTCGCTGCGATGATAAGCGAGCCTGGATCACTATCACTCCCCAGATTTATGCGGTGTCTGTAAATAGAGCCCATGGTATGATAAATTACATTTTTATAAGATGCTATATAATGGAATTGTCTAGTAATAAATAACTTTGAGTCACTAAAGTTTGTAGTTTTTATACGGCAATAACAAAGAAATAAGCAAAGGTATAAATGATTAATACCTATACTCTTCAGAAGAACACATATTTTGTATGCTCATGTTTGCTGTAACATGCTGCAAGATGAGGCATACTATTGCCAACTGGTGTGGTTGGCATTGCTATTGCTTGAACCTCTTTAATAGGTTTTTTGAACCTTAATGACATTTCCTAAATTGTTATGCTTTTTGTTTGTCTATTTTAAGACTTTAAGAAATATAATAATTTTTGTACATTTAATATAACCCTCTTCACTTTTTAGATTACTATGAGTGTTAACATTTTCAAAGAAAAAACATGAATCAGATGTCATAAATATTTTAAGTAACTTTAATTACCATATTATACCCATAGTTCAAAGAAGAAGCATTACTTTATCTCTGACTTATATCCTGTGGGAGACCTTGTATATAAATTAAAGAACCATGTTCTACTTAAAAAATGATATGTTACCTTAATGATCTTGAAAATGTAGTTGTTTCAGAATTGTGGAACATAAGTTATGCATGAATGCTAAAACTAATTTTTATTAAATTCATTCTTAAATAACAAACAAGTAATTATGAAAGCATTTTATTATAGGCATATGTCACTACCATGAAAATGTAAATACTTAGACATTCTTATACTACACTCATGTAAATGCAAAAAATTGAATTTGAAGGAATTAGCAATATAAATAAAAATTAATGTTCTGTAGATACTATTTATTTAACATAACATAACTATATTAAACTTTTCATGACAGATGTCTTTGCAATTTGTGCAGACCCCTTTCCCCTCACTCACACAAAAAACCTGACACAACTCAAGTAATAAGGTCTAAATAAGTATTTGGGTTTTATTGAACTAAACAAAGGGGAGAAATAGTATTTATTTTGCTAGTTAATTTCATTTAAATTTGATGGAGGCCACAGAACAACTTAGCAAGTAAAGCAATAAATATGGAAGAAATATCAATGACAAGATTTTGTCTTAATGGCCTCGATGCTCCACTCAATGATGACAGAAAAAAGCCATGGAGCCTGACAAGACTAAAACTGGGCACAGACACGGACATTACTCAACTAAATCCCCACTAGGTAAGCACTGCTAACTTGCTAAAGCTTTCAGGAACCACACAAACACAATGCCCCATCTGAGCAATTCAACAACATAGGGAGGGAGGGTGATCAAAATCCAGAAAAAGAAGAAGGACCTCCTCTAGGAAGCTTCAGCTTTTATAGAGATATGTGAGGGAGATCACAGATCCTCCCTCACCACTCTACAAGGAACTGCACCATTGACAAACACACATCCATGAAGTTTAATAATGATTGGAAAATATTCACAAATGTCACACAAATTGCATTATAATTGCATTATACAAAAACCTGTTTTAACAGCACAAAGTCTAGAGTTGAAGCACTGTCACAAGAAAAATGTATTCTATTTTGACAATATAGGAAGGTTTCCTATGTTCAGATATTGTTTTGTTCCTTGTAAGTAATCGTATGTTCCTAGCATCACCTATGATTAATGGCCAAGAGACACCTAAAGAAATATGTAGCATTTCTTATTTTGACATTTTAAAGATACTGTGCCAGATTCAGAATTGCAAACGTTACTCGACTTAAGCAAGCGTGATTTTCTAGAGATATGCATGTGCATACCAGATTTTACACATCAGAACTTGATTCTGTACATTAGGACATCAGTCTGACTCTGCTGGACTTCAAATCTGCATACCTAATTGCAGGAAAAGAGGCAGAGATAGGCTTGAAAATGAAGTGCAGTGGTTGGCAGGAGAAACGCAGATCCATGCAGAGAAGTTAAGGTAGGGTTCTGGACACTTATAAAGCAAGTGACAGGGGAGTTCAGTTCTCTCTTCTGTGCACACTTCCAGACCTCTGTGCATAAGGAGGCTTGCACTGGAATGCTGGAAGCACAAGAGGTGCTGGAGAATCCAGAAGGAAATGCTGAGAGCACAATCCAATGAGAATCAAGAGCCAAACTTGCCAAAAAGCCAAAAAAATAGCTAAACATCTGCAGTAGAACACTGAGAGCTGCTGGCATTGTGAGATAAAAATAACACAGAGCAGAAGAACCAGCAGACTTAGCAGCAACAAACATTAAAGAGGAGAGGTAAGCACAGTGGGGTAGACCCAGAACTACGCACTAGCGCCGATCGTATTTACGCTGAGCGTAAATACAATGCACTGCCCTGGACACGCCCTTGGTCGACCGTAATTTCACCTCCTTACGCTTGCCAAACCCTACCTTAACTTTTCCCACCGTAAGTACGTCCGGGCGTAATTACGCGATGATCGTAACAGCCTTAGCATGCCCATACTGTACAATTTAAATGCATCCCCACACCTATATATCGTAACTGCATCGTACTTACAGCTATCGTAATATAGGCACGCCCTTTTGTTTTCGTGCTTACGCCAATGTTACTGTCGATCGATTTATAACTACACACAACAGTGAATTACGACAGGAAGTAGTCACTGTGCGCATGCGCAGTGCCTATGTCTTGACGAGGATATGCTTACGGCAGGTGTATTTATGCCCGCAGTTGTAGTTCTGGATCTGGCCCAGTGTTGTGAAACCACTCTTATGAGATGTAGTTGCTGCTGACAGTGATACAGCTGAAAGTTAAATTTTGGTTATATCATTGCCAACACCCTTTCAATAAAGAAAGTTTTAATCCTGGAACATATACCATTTCAAATGTTTTTTTTTTTGACAAGGCACACTTTTTGGTTAGAGTTTCACTGCGTGGCAGGAAGGGTTAGGGCTAGGCTACAGTAAGGGGAGCATTAGGGTAAGGCTGCAGGACAGAAAAGGTTAGGGTTTGGCTGTGGACATTGGAGGTTTAGGGTTAGGCTGTGGGATGAGGATGGTTAAGGGATGGTTAGGCTCAGTCTGTGGTAGGAGGATGATTAGGGTTAAGGGGTGGGGTGGGACAGGTAACAAGATATATGATGTCATAGACAAGATGATTTCAACATGTGAGCAGAACATATGGAAGGGGGCCATTTTTATGAAAAAATAAATTTTCTATAGGTTATATAGTTATGCATAGCTTATAACATTGCAGACTATGACATTGTATTTATGGGCTGGATCCATACTTAAGTATGTGCTTGAAATTAGTTACTCCTGGGCTAAACCATGTTGATTGCAGTAGGAGTCAAGTTAATTGTATTCTTTGCATGCAGGGATATATCTTTGAATTGTTTACTGCACACAGATACTGACCAGCTTTACTATCACACTGTTATTTAAACTTGGGATAGGAAACATCACCTCTCAACTCTAATACTGTTTGCAACAGATGAAATATGACTCCCCTGCAATCAATATGGTTTAGCCAATGCGTAACTAATTTCAAGCACTTACTTAAGACGGGATTCAGCCTTATATTATTAGTTTGGCTTTGACAGGTTAGGGGAGAGTTAGGGTTAGGCTATGTATAGGAGATACATATTAAGGTTAGGATTAGAGTTGGGAGGGTTAAAGTTAGGATGTAGGAAGGTAATGTTTAGGAAAAATTATAGTTACATGTCGCCGTTAGACTCTTGGTAGAGACAGAAGTTATGGGAGAAATGCTGCCTCACGAGAAACTGCCGTAAAATGACGACAGATGTCACTGTAGTGCAACAAAAAGATCTGTTTTACGTGGGGAGGAACTGACAATATGGGATAACTCACGATGAATGCAGCAACTAAAGGTGAGGAGGCTGCAAGCCTTGGCTGCATTTAGTGCATATTTTCTAAGGGCTGGATCCAGACCTTGTTAAGTGCATGAACTTAGTTACTCCTGGGCTAAACCATGTTGATTTTAGGGGAGTCATATTTCATCTGTTGCAAACAGTATTAGTGTTGAGAGGTGATGTTTCCTATCCCAAGTCTAAAAAGCAGTGTGATCAGGGGCGGATTGGCAATAGGCCTTATCGGTACCCTCATGAGGCCGCACGGAGGCCGCCTCATTTTTTTTAAATCTTTGCAGATCAGAGCTGCTGTGTCCCGGTCATTGGCTCAGTGCAGGTCCTGCACTGCAGAGGCCTCTCTCAGTAACACACTTCCCCTGAGAGGCCTCCACAGTACAGGATCAGAATTGAGCTAATGAGGGAGACAGAGCAGCTAATGAACCAACGGCAGATTCGGCACCTGCAGAAGGAGAGATCGTCTTACAGTTGCCAGGGGGTGGTCCCAGCCGTTGCTACAGAGCAATTGCAAGGCTGACTGTTGCTGAGTGGGAAAGTGAGTGTGTGTGTATATGCAGAGCTGTCTGGGGGGAGGGGAGGGGGAATGCCCGTCACAGGCCTGTTGCAAAAATTTTTAATTCAATTTATCCTTTCTTTTATTATTAATTTAGAAACACTGACTGCCTTTATGGAAATAGTAGCGGCAGCCGGCACTATACTGCAGGAGTTGTGGCGTGCGATAGCAGGATTGTCACTGATTGATGTCTATGATCCACCTATGAGCAGCTATTCTGTGCTGTTCATAGGTAGATCAGAAATGTCAATCAGTGAAAATTAGAGTGCTAGAGAGATGGGGATGGGAGAAATTAGAGGCAATGCAGAGAGAGGGTGATGGGATAGAGAAAGGATACAGGGAGAGGAGAATCAAGAGAATGTGAATGTATTTTGTGGATATATACTTATGTGTATTTGTGTGTGTGTGTGACAATAGTTATGTGTTATTGTGTGTGTGGCAGTAGTTATGTGTAATTGTGTATGTAAGAGTTATGTGTAGTTGTGGGAGTGTGTGTATGTCAGTGTCAGTCATGGTCTGTGCTTCTCTTCTGGATTGCATAATTCAGGGGAATTGCAATGTCACAGGATTGAAGACCAGATGCGACAGGAGAAGGAAATGAGTCCATCAAAATCCAGTGTATGGTATGTTCATAGTTTAATTTATGTATATAATTAATGTATTTTGTGTCACACTGTGTGTGTGTGTATAGAGTGCACTTTGTGCGTGTGTGTATATGTATATAGAGTGCACTGTGTGTGTTTATATATGTGCACTGTGTGTGTGTGTGTGAGAGAGATATATTATAGAAAAAACTAGTAAGAGCCATTAGACATCAAATATAAAATGCAGTAATAAAATAACAACAAATAAAATAATCAAAGTTGCCCAAGTTATTATAATATGATAATATATATTTATAAAATTAAATCATAATACCATAAAACATATACACTCACAAAACATTGACAGTCCTGTACTATATAGAAACACTCAATTTGTAGAAGAAAAGACAAACAGTAGAAGGATAAACTCACACAATGCTCCAGTAAAGGTGGTCTCACATATATGGTATATACTCACTGGTATTCCACACTCTTGGTACCTCCAATACAAGACCTAGTTAACAGTTTACCTACTTAGAGTGCTGCCTGTTGGATGTTTAACAATTTATAGTTTAGTGCATGGACTAAGTGCCTGATCCAGAAGAATGCCCGCCGTCGCTAGGACCGCGGGCGTAAGATCAGCTTTTCAGCCGATCTGCGCTTGTGCCGGGCAGATGTTGCCCGGCGTCGCTACGGCAACGCCCGATCGTGGATCGGGCGTCCGTAGCAGCGCCGTAGGGATGCTGGAGGGGACGTCCTCAGCGTCCCTACGTTCAGGTTAGTGTACGTGGGCGGGGGGAGGTAGTTAAATGAGGGTGGGAGGGCGGGTTAAGCGGCCATACGCTCCTGTGCGAGCATATGGCCCCTTCCTTACGCGGGCTGCAGTTAGGGTAGCCTTCAGCCGGCATAAGGAAGGGGCCATACGCCCACACAGGGGGAGTGTCGGGAAAAGTGAACGCCGATACGCTGTGCTTTAGTAAGCACAGCGCATCGGCGTAGGTCTGGATCAGGNACACACACACACACACACACACTGCGCCACATAATATATTCTCGCTGCCTCTACCCCTCACATACACACAGTGAACTCCATAATACATATATATTCTACTACTCTCACACATGCAGTGCACTGAATAACACATTCTCTCTATCTCAATCTCTCTCTTCCTCACGCACACATGCACACAGTGCACCCTATAATACATTCCTCTCTCTCGCAACAAACATTGTACCTGACAGACTCACTTAAATACTCACTCACACTAAAATGACTGGAGGTTGCACATTGCTATAGCATTTATGTTTGCATCTGGAGATTTGTCTACTGTTCTGCACTTTACTTTCTTTTTTAGATAGGCAATCAATCCAGAGCTACTAGGACAAACAAAAAGAAAATAAGAGTCATAATTCCATTTTGGAAAGAAATTTTGCTCAACATTATTGGGAATGTTTAATAAGCTGTGATTTGGGGGTATTTTTTGGGGGAAACTCAAGCAGGCTGAGAATTTTTTTTACAATACAACTTTTGCCAATTGACATTGCAGCCATACCTCAATTTTTTTAACAGCACTAGTGCTTGTAAGCTAAGAATGGATATCGCCACCTGTTCTCTAAAAATTTTCATTGAATTCTCATCGAGGGGAAAGTACTGTTCCCATTGTGCTTGTTCTAGGGTCTGATTAAGGAGGGGAAGCGAAGTAGATATACATTGTGGTTATTACAGTGCATCCGGAAAATATTCACAGCGCTTCACTTTTTACACATATTGGGCTGGATCCAGACCTTGTTAAGTGCATGAACTTAGTTACACCTGGGCTAAACCATGTTGATTTCAGGGGGAGCCAAGTTAATTGTATTCTTTGCATGCAGGGATATATCTTTAAATTGCTTACTGCACACAGATACTGACCAGCTTTACTATCACACTGTTATTTAGACTTGAGATAGGAAACATCACCTCTCAACACTAACACTGTTTGCAACAGATGAAATATGACTCCCCTGAAATCAACATGGTTTAGCCCAGGTGTAACTAAGTTCATGCACTTAACAAGGTCTGGATCCAGCCCATTATTTTTAAGTGTGTGTATAAATTTTGAGTTACACTGGAGTTAAACAGGAGGAAAACAGAGGGAAGCAGCTGAATACCATCTCTGCAACTAAAGGACAACATTCAACACCAACTTTACAGTTTGTCCCACTGCACAAGAAACAATGGATGATCCTGATTGAGTCCTTTTGGATTGCCTGGCCTACACTGCAAACAGCTAAAACTCTACTTGATCATTTAGGGCATACTTTTGTTCATAACACTTTGGACTACATAATTGGTTGGCAAATACCTTTCTGTATTTACAGCCATGCTTTATCATTATGTCTGCATTTTATTCCAGCTAAACAAGCATAGTCCCCAAACATTCATTAAATACACTTCAATTACATACACTTGCTCACCGAAAATGTTTAGCATCCTATTGTTTTTACTATCCTTACACATTCAGCATTGCTATTTATATTGCAACGTCATTTACTCCCCCACACTTACATCCCTCAATCTTCATTTCCTCAACTCTGATCTACTATCCACTACATAACACACATGAACTCTTTTCCTACATTCAATGTTTGTCTCCAATTACAACAAAAGTCAGTACAATCTCACCACCTGTAGAATATACAATCCTCTTCTATATCTGTCTTTGCTTCTCTTGCTAGCTGGTGACATCTCTCCAAATCCAGGGCCTCCACACCTTTCAAATACAAAGCAATCCTATTCAGGACACTATAGAAACCCAGAGAACCTTAAACACATCACATGTCTCCCATCACTCCCTATGTTCCCTATGGCTCCCTACGCTCTGTCTGTAACAAACTAACCTCTATTCATGACCTCTTCCTCTCTTAATAATCTTAACCTTCTTTCAATCAGATGAGTGAGGATATGTATGCAGGTGCAGTCATTTTGATGGCCCTGTAGGTTAGCAAAAGGATCTTGTATTTGATTCTGTAAAATACCGGTAACCAATGTAGAGACTGACAGAGTGGAGAAGCTCTTGAAGAGCGTTTGGCAAGAAAAATCAGTCTAGCAGCTGCATGTAATATAGACTGTAGTGGGGTAATTCTATAATGTGGGAGTCCAATAAGGAGAGTTTTACAATAATCAATGCGGGAGATGATTAGTGCATGAATGAGAGTTTTTGCAGTGTCTTCAGTGACATGGGCCAACAAGAGTAGGTGAGAGATCAGGGGTGGATAGTTAGATTTGCGTATAGAGCTGATACTGAAATCCAAATGACTTTATTAGCTCTCCAAGGGAAGTTGTATAAATAGAGAATAGCAATGGACCCAACACTGAGCCTTGCGGTACTCCAACAGATAGAGGTAGAGCAGGGGATGTGGATCCAGAAAAGCGAACACTAAAAGAGCGATTAGATAAGTAGGATGTGAACCAGGAAAGAGCTGTGTCCCGAATACCCAGCAATTCTAACATTTGTATGAGAAGAGAGCGGTCAACAGTATCAAAAGCAGCAGAAAGATCCAGTAGTATTAGGCGATAGTAGTGTCCTTTAGATTTCGTTGTGATTAAGAGCCATATGCAGAGCTCCGGCTGCATTGCAAATACGACCAAAGTTCTCCGATATATTCCACTGCACATACGCAGTAATTCTGTAACGTAATCTACGCTGACACCCCCACCCCCCCATGGCTATATCACATATAAAGGCCTATTGTGAGACACAATGTGTAAAAATAAACAGCTTTATTATGGGACATATAGTCTATATGCCCTATGATAAAAGTTTTTTATTTATTTTGTTTTTTTAAATCATTTCTCCTTAAATTATCCGCAATACTAAAATTCATTAAGCTCCTCCTCTCCTCTTCTTTCTTCTACATGTTGCTGTCTGACTGCACTATCTGCAGCTTCTGGGAGAAAAAGAACCAAGGCCCTCACATGGCTGCATGGACATAAACGGCAAGCAGATGCTCCACCGGACATCAGAAGGACAGGTTTAAAAGTTATGTTGTTTAGTTGTTTTGAGTAGAATTGTTAGGTAAAGCGATGGTGGGTTAGAGGGGTGGGGGTGGGTTAAAAAGAGGTTACTTAAATGCTAGTGAACAAGATGTGTAGTCTCTTCCCTCCCTCCCTATCTCCCTTAGAGTTTTGGGATTCTTATGTTTAATCTTTGCTTTATGAGGAAAATTTGGAGGAAAAGGGAAAAACTGGTCTGGCAACAAACACAAACCGGGTTTGATGCGAGTCCTTAGGTTCTGCCACCTTTGAGGTGCTAGAGTGTGCAGTTATGAACAGGATTGAGAGTTTTTGCGAGAAGACTGGTTTCAAGGAGGCACCAAGGTAAAAAAAGGTTGACCTATGGAAATTTTTGAGGGGAACATGCTGAAACCCCACCCCCTGCCTGTTACAGTCTCCCAGGAAGGGTTCTCACCGGGCACAAAATCTAAACCAGGGCCAGGTATTCACTAGAGCCCCTGATAGGTTTGGCTGCTGGCACCTGATAGGTCGCGGCCCCCAGGGATAGCCTCCAAGGGAAATCTGCAGCGTAGGAACATAGACTGGAACCCAAACACACAGAGGTACATGCTGGAACCCTCATTCACTTGTGTACAGACTGGAGCCCTTGCACACAGATATGCAGACTGGTACCCTTCACTCTGACACTGAGCAGATAGAAATAGCAGGGAAAGATCCAGGGATAGTGCAGGGAATAATGCAGTACCACAGAAGTGATACAGATAACAACAAGGCCCTCAGGCAGAAAACAACACCTGGGTGGACAACAGGTCCCAGGAGGGTAATGAGAGTGGACACACTGACAGATAGAACACAGCACACCGCAATACATGAGAGCGGAGTCTGGTGGGCTTAAAAGCCGATCTGCGCATGCGTCGGGCAGATTGTTGATCGGGCGTCTGTAGCAGAGCCGTAGTAACACTGGAGGGGGTGTCCCCCAGCGTTACTACGTTCAGGTCAGTGTAGGTGGGCGGGGGGAGTTAGTTTAATGAGGGAGGGAGGGGTTAGCGGGCATACGCTCCTGTGTGAGCGTAGTTTTCCTTGCTTAGGCCGGCTGAAGTTAGGGTAGCCTTCAGCCGGCGTAAGCAAGGGAAAATACACTCGCACAGGGGGAGTGTCGGGCAGAGTGCACACCAATACACTGTACTTTACTAAGCACAGCGCATCGGCGTAGGTCTGGTTTAGGCCCATGGAGAGTAACACAGGTGAGATGGTAAACATTGAGTGGTAACAACAACAAAAGGAGTACAACAGGCGGACTCCAGTACACTGCGAGATGGCAAACACAGTGTGCATGCACAGGAGAGGAGCAGATGGAATCACTCACCTGGCAGGAATGGACAGTGTGAGATCTCAAGCACACACACACACACCACTCAGCAGAGGGAAAGCTGTCAGGAACCTATCCAGGGCTGAAGCCGCCAACGTGAGCAGCAAGCTACTCACACTGTGTGCTTCACATAGATACAGGGGCAGACAAACAGAGGAACGGAGGGACCAAGGAGAGCAAAGGGTAATACCAAGAATAACGGAGGGAGTAAATATACAACCAGAAACACAGCAAGAGCAAGATCAGACGACAGGCAAGCGCAGGTTAACCAGACGCTATAACCGAGAATCAAACTTCCCTGCAGATGGCTAATTAAAGTCCACTCCTCCAATCAGCTGCAGTGATCAGACACACCTCCAGGCGCATATAACCCAGACAGGGAACTTCACATGCTGCTAGGTTTTAACCCTGCAGCAAGTAACACTGTCCTAGAGTTTTGGTATTGTTATGATTAATCTTTGCTTGCCTTTTTCTTTTTCCAGATGGTGCATGTTTGGGCGGTAGCAGGGGGGGGGTCAACAAAAAGCGGGTGTTGGCACATGGGGAATTTGGAGGAAAAGGGATGAACTGGTCTGGCAATAGACACAACCCGTGATTGTTGTGAGAACATCATTACCCTAGTGGTTGGGTCTTTAGGGTCTGCCCCATTCCAGGTGTTGGTTTAGGCACCTATGAATGGGATTGAGTGTTCTTAGTGTTCTTGCTGGAAGACCGGTTTTGAGGGGGTGCAAAGGTCAAAAAGAGTTGACCTATGGGGGGTTTGTTCAGGGGAACATGCTTAAGCACTATCACAAACCGCGGCAGACGCCGCACTTACCTGTGCCCTGGTTCCTTGTCTGTACCATTCTCCCGGCGCACGGGTCCTCGCAGCCGTCGGAGACTGTCACTGAAACAGTGACAGCCTCAGGCCTACTCACCAGTCTGGACGCGGCGTTCTCCACGTGGATTCTGGCGGCAAAGCGCGGTGGTGCTCTGATCCATGGGCGCGGCCATCTTGGACTGGTCACATCTGCAAACCAACTCTGCAAACCAACTCTGCAAACCAACTCTGCAAACCAACTCTGCAAACCAACTCTGCAAACCAACTCTGCAAACCAACTCTGCAAACCAACTCTGCAAACCAACTCTGCAAACCAACTCTGCAAACCAACTCTGCAAACCAACTCTGCAAACCAACTCTGCAAACCAACTCTGCAAACCAACTCTGCAAACCAACTCTGCAAACCAACTCTGCAAACCAACTCTGCAAACCAACTCTGCAAACCAACTCTGCAAACCAACTCTGCAAACCAACTCTGCAAACCAACTCTGCAAACCAACTCTGCAAACCAACTCTGCAAACCAACTCTGCAAACCAACTCTGCAAACCAACTCTGCAAACCAACTCTGCAAACCAACTCTGCAAACCAACTCTGCAAACCAACTCTGCAAACCAACTCTGCAAACCAACTCTGCAAACCAACTCTGCAAACCAACTCTGCAAACCAACTCTGCAAACCAACTCTGCAAACCAACTCTGCAAACCAACTCTGCAAACCAACTCTGCAAACCAACTCTGCAAACCAACTCTGCAAACCAACTCTGCAAACCAACTCTGCAAACCAACTCTGCAAACCAACTCTGCAAACCAACTCTGCAAACCAACTCTGCAAACCAACTCTGCAAACCAACTCTGCAAACCAACTCTGCAAACCAACTCTGCAAACCAACTCTGCAAACCAACTCTGCAAACCAACTCTGCAAACCAACTCTGCAAACCAACTCTGCAAACCAACTCTGCAAACCAACTCTGCAAACCAACTCTGCAAACCAACTCTGCAAACCAACTCTGCAAACCAACTCTGCAAACCAACTCTGCAAACCAACTCTGCAAACCAACTCTGCAAACCAACTCTGCAAACCAACTCTGCAAACCAACTCTGCAAACCAACTCTGCAAACCAACTCTGCAAACCAACTCTGCAAACCAACTCTGCAAACCAACTCTGCAAACCAACTCTGCAAACCAACTCTGCAAACCAACTCTGCAAACCAACTCTGCAAACCAACTCTGCAAACCAACTCTGCAAACCAACTCTGCAAACCAACTCTGCAAACCAACTCTGCAAACCAACTCTGCAAACCAACTCTGCAAACCAACTCTGCAAACCAACTCTGCAAACCAACTCTGCAAACCAACTCTGCAAACCAACTCTGCAAACCAACTCTGCAAACCAACTCTGCAAACCAACTCTGCAAACCAACTCTGCAAACCAACTCTGCAAACCAACTCTGCAAACCAACTCTGCAAACCAACTCTGCAAACCAACTCTGCAAACCAACTCTGCAAACCAACTCTGCAAACCAACTCTGCAAACCAACTCTGCAAACCAACTCTGCAAACCAACTCTGCAAACCAACTCTGCAAACCAACTCTGCAAACCAACTCTGCAAACCAACTCTGCAAACCAACTCTGCAAACCAACTCTGCAAACCAACTCTGCAAACCAACTCTGCAAACCAACTCTGCAAACCAACTCTGCAAACCAACTCTGCAAACCAACTCTGCAAACCAACTCTGCAAACCAACTCTGCAAACCAACTCTGCAAACCAACTCTGCAAACCAACTCTGCAAACCAACTCTGCAAACCAACTCTGCAAACCAACTCTGCAAACCAACTCTGCAAACCAACTCTGCAAACCAACTCTGCAAACCAACTCTGCAAACCAACTCTGCAAACCAACTCTGCAAACCAACTCTGCAAACCAACTCTGCAAACCAACTCTGCAAACCAACTCTGCAAACCAACTCTGCAAACCAACTCTGCAAACCAACTCTGCAAACCAACTCTGCAAACCAACTCTGCAAACCAACTCTGCAAACCAACTCTGCAAACCAACTCTGCAAACCAACTCTGCAAACCAACTCTGCAAACCAACTCTGCAAACCAACTCTGCAAACCAACTCTGCAAACCAACTCTGCAAACCAACTCTGCAAACCAACTCTGCAAACCAACTCTGCAAACCAACTCTGCAAACCAACTCTGCAAACCAACTCTGCAAACCAACTCTGCAAACCAACTCTGCAAACCAACTCTGCAAACCAACTCTGCAAACCAACTCTGCAAACCAACTCTGCAAACCAACTCTGCAAACCAACTCTGCAAACCAACTCTGCAAACCAACTCTGCAAACCAACTCTGCAAACCAACTCTGCAAACCAACTCTGCAAACCAACTCTGCAAACCAACTCTGCAAACCAACTCTGCAAACCAACTCTGCAAACCAACTCTGCAAACCAACTCTGCAAACCAACTCTGCAAACCAACTCTGCAAACCAACTCTGCAAACCAACTCTGCAAACCAACTCTGCAAACCAACTCTGCAAACCAACTCTGCAAACCAACTCTGCAAACCAACTCTGCAAACCAACTCTGCAAACCAACTCTGCAAACCAACTCTGCAAACCAACTCTGCAAACCAACTCTGCAAACCAACTCTGCAAACCAACTCTGCAAACCAACTCTGCAAACCAACTCTGCAAACCAACTCTGCAAACCAACTCTGCAAACCAACTCTGCAAACCAACTCTGCAAACCAACTCTGCAAACCAACTCTGCAAACCAACTCTGCAAACCAACTCTGCAAACCAACTCTGCAAACCAACTCTGCAAACCAACTCTGCAAACCAACTCTGCAAACCAACTCTGCAAACCAACTCTGCAAACCAACTCTGCAAACCAACTCTGCAAACCAACTCTGCAAACCAACTCTGCAAACCAACTCTGCAAACCAACTCTGCAAACCAACTCTGCAAACCAACTCTGCAAACCAACTCTGCAAACCAACTCTGCAAACCAACTCTGCAAACCAACTCTGCAAACCAACTCTGCAAACCAACTCTGCAAACCAACTCTGCAAACCAACTCTGCAAACCAACTCTGCAAACCAACTCTGCAAACCAACTCTGCAAACCAACTCTGCAAACCAACTCTGCAAACCAACTCTGCAAACCAACTCTGCAAACCAACTCTGCAAACCAACTCTGCAAACCAACTCTGCAAACCAACTCTGCAAACCAACTCTGCAAACCAACTCTGCAAACCAACTCTGCAAACCAACTCTGCAAACCAACTCTGCAAACCAACTCTGCAAACCAACTCTGCAAACCAACTCTGCAAACCAACTCTGCAAACCAACTCTGCAAACCAACTCTGCAAACCAACTCTGCAAACCAACTCTGCAAACCAACTCTGCAAACCAACTCTGCAAACCAACTCTGCAAACCAACTCTGCAAACCAACTCTGCAAACCAACTCTGCAAACCAACTCTGCAAACCAACTCTGCAAACCAACTCTGCAAACCAACTCTGCAAACCAACTCTGCAAACCAACTCTGCAAACCAACTCTGCAAACCAACTCTGCAAACCAACTCTGCAAACCAACTCTGCAAACCAACTCTGCAAACCAACTCTGCAAACCAACTCTGCAAACCAACTCTGCAAACCAACTCTGCAAACCAACTCTGCAAACCAACTCTGCAAACCAACTCTGCAAACCAACTCTGCAAACCAACTCTGCAAACCAACTCTGCAAACCAACTCTGCAAACCAACTCTGCAAACCAACTCTGCAAACCAACTCTGCAAACCAACTCTGCAAACCAACTCTGCAAACCAACTCTGCAAACCAACTCTGCAAACCAACTCTGCAAACCAACTCTGCAAACCAACTCTGCAAACCAACTCTGCAAACCAACTCTGCAAACCAACTCTGCAAACCAACTCTGCAAACCAACTCTGCAAACCAACTCTGCAAACCAACTCTGCAAACCAACTCTGCAAACCAACTCTGCAAACCAACTCTGCAAACCAACTCTGCAAACCAACTCTGCAAACCAACTCTGCAAACCAACTCTGCAAACCAACTCTGCAAACCAACTCTGCAAACCAACTCTGCAAACCAACTCTGCAAACCAACTCTGCAAACCAACTCTGCAAACCAACTCTGCAAACCAACTCTGCAAACCAACTCTGCAAACCAACTCTGCAAACCAACTCTGCAAACCAACTCTGCAAACCAACTCTGCAAACCAACTCTGCAAACCAACTCTGCAAACCAACTCTGCAAACCAACTCTGCAAACCAACTCTGCAAACCAACTCTGCAAACCAACTCTGCAAACCAACTCTGCAAACCAACTCTGCAAACCAACTCTGCAAACCAACTCTGCAAACCAACTCTGCAAACCAACTCTGCAAACCAACTCTGCAAACCAACTCTGCAAACCAACTCTGCAAACCAACTCTGCAAACCAACTCTGCAAACCAACTCTGCAAACCAACTCTGCAAACCAACTCTGCAAACCAACTCTGCAAACCAACTCTGCAAACCAACTCTGCAAACCAACTCTGCAAACCAACTCTGCAAACCAACTCTGCAAACCAACTCTGCAAACCAACTCTGCAAACCAACTCTGCAAACCAACTCTGCAAACCAACTCTGCAAACCAACTCTGCAAACCAACTCTGCAAACCAACTCTGCAAACCAACTCTGCAAACCAACTCTGCAAACCAACTCTGCAAACCAACTCTGCAAACCAACTCTGCAAACCAACTCTGCAAACCAACTCTGCAAACCAACTCTGCAAACCAACTCTGCAAACCAACTCTGCAAACCAACTCTGCAAACCAACTCTGCAAACCAACTCTGCAAACCAACTCTGCAAACCAACTCTGCAAACCAACTCTGCAAACCAACTCTGCAAACCAACTCTGCAAACCAACTCTGCAAACCAACTCTGCAAACCAACTCTGCAAACCAACTCTGCAAACCAACTCTGCAAACCAACTCTGCAAACCAACTCTGCAAACCAACTCTGCAAACCAACTCTGCAAACCAACTCTGCAAACCAACTCTGCAAACCAACTCTGCAAACCAACTCTGCAAACCAACTCTGCAAACCAACTCTGCAAACCAACTCTGCAAACCAACTCTGCAAACCAACTCTGCAAACCAACTCTGCAAACCAACTCTGCAAACCAACTCTGCAAACCAACTCTGCAAACCAACTCTGCAAACCAACTCTGCAAACCAACTCTGCAAACCAACTCTGCAAACCAACTCTGCAAACCAACTCTGCAAACCAACTCTGCAAACCAACTCTGCAAACCAACTCTGCAAACCAACTCTGCAAACCAACTCTGCAAACCAACTCTGCAAACCAACTCTGCAAACCAACTCTGCAAACCAACTCTGCAAACCAACTCTGCAAACCAACTCTGCAAACCAACTCTGCAAACCAACTCTGCAAACCAACTCTGCAAACCAACTCTGCAAACCAACTCTGCAAACCAACTCTGCAAACCAACTCTGCAAACCAACTCTGCAAACCAACTCTGCAAACCAACTCTGCAAACCAACTCTGCAAACCAACTCTGCAAACCAACTCTGCAAACCAACTCTGCAAACCAACTCTGCAAACCAACTCTGCAAACCAACTCTGCAAACCAACTCTGCAAACCAACTCTGCAAACCAACTCTGCAAACCAACTCTGCAAACCAACTCTGCAAACCAACTCTGCAAACCAACTCTGCAAACCAACTCTGCAAACCAACTCTGCAAACCAACTCTGCAAACCAACTCTGCAAACCAACTCTGCAAACCAACTCTGCAAACCAACTCTGCAAACCAACTCTGCAAACCAACTCTGCAAACCAACTCTGCAAACCAACTCTGCAAACCAACTCTGCAAACCAACTCTGCAAACCAACTCTGCAAACCAACTCTGCAAACCAACTCTGCAAACCAACTCTGCAAACCAACTCTGCAAACCAACTCTGCAAACCAACTCTGCAAACCAACTCTGCAAACCAACTCTGCAAACCAACTCTGCAAACCAACTCTGCAAACCAACTCTGCAAACCAACTCTGCAAACCAACTCTGCAAACCAACTCTGCAAACCAACTCTGCAAACCAACTCTGCAAACCAACTCTGCAAACCAACTCTGCAAACCAACTCTGCAAACCAACTCTGCAAACCAACTCTGCAAACCAACTCTGCAAACCAACTCTGCAAACCAACTCTGCAAACCAACTCTGCAAACCAACTCTGCAAACCAACTCTGCAAACCAACTCTGCAAACCAACTCTGCAAACCAACTCTGCAAACCAACTCTGCAAACCAACTCTGCAAACCAACTCTGCAAACCAACTCTGCAAACCAACTCTGCAAACCAACTCTGCAAACCAACTCTGCAAACCAACTCTGCAAACCAACTCTGCAAACCAACTCTGCAAACCAACTCTGCAAACCAACTCTGCAAACCAACTCTGCAAACCAACTCTGCAAACCAACTCTGCAAACCAACTCTGCAAACCAACTCTGCAAACCAACTCTGCAAACCAACTCTGCAAACCAACTCTGCAAACCAACTCTGCAAACCAACTCTGCAAACCAACTCTGCAAACCAACTCTGCAAACCAACTCTGCAAACCAACTCTGCAAACCAACTCTGCAAACCAACTCTGCAAACCAACTCTGCAAACCAACTCTGCAAACCAACTCTGCAAACCAACTCTGCAAACCAACTCTGCAAACCAACTCTGCAAACCAACTCTGCAAACCAACTCTGCAAACCAACTCTGCAAACCAACTCTGCAAACCAACTCTGCAAACCAACTCTGCAAACCAACTCTGCAAACCAACTCTGCAAACCAACTCTGCAAACCAACTCTGCAAACCAACTCTGCAAACCAACTCTGCAAACCAACTCTGCAAACCAACTCTGCAAACCAACTCTGCAAACCAACTCTGCAAACCAACTCTGCAAACCAACTCTGCAAACCAACTCTGCAAACCAACTCTGCAAACCAACTCTGCAAACCAACTCTGCAAACCAACTCTGCAAACCAACTCTGCAAACCAACTCTGCAAACCAACTCTGCAAACCAACTCTGCAAACCAACTCTGCAAACCAACTCTGCAAACCAACTCTGCAAACCAACTCTGCAAACCAACTCTGCAAACCAACTCTGCAAACCAACTCTGCAAACCAACTCTGCAAACCAACTCTGCAAACCAACTCTGCAAACCAACTCTGCAAACCAACTCTGCAAACCAACTCTGCAAACCAACTCTGCAAACCAACTCTGCAAACCAACTCTGCAAACCAACTCTGCAAACCAACTCTGCAAACCAACTCTGCAAACCAACTCTGCAAACCAACTCTGCAAACCAACTCTGCAAACCAACTCTGCAAACCAACTCTGCAAACCAACTCTGCAAACCAACTCTGCAAACCAACTCTGCAAACCAACTCTGCAAACCAACTCTGCAAACCAACTCTGCAAACCAACTCTGCAAACCAACTCTGCAAACCAACTCTGCAAACCAACTCTGCAAACCAACTCTGCAAACCAACTCTGCAAATCAGCTCTGCAAACCAGCTCTGCAAACCAACTCTGCAAACCAGCTCTGCAAACCAACTCTGCAAACCAGCTCTGCAAACCAACTCTGCAAACCAGCTCTGCAAACCAACTCTGCAAACCAGCTCTGCAAACCAACTCTGCAAACCAGCTCTGCAAACCAACTCTGCAAACCAGCTCTGCAAACCAACTCTGCAAACCAACTCTGCAAACCAACTCTGCAAACCAACTCTGCAAACCAACTCTGCAAACCAACTCTGCAAACCAACTCTGCAAACCAACTCTGCAAACCAACTCTGCAAACCAACTCTGCAAACCAACTCTGCAAACCAACTCTGCAAACCAACTCTGCAAACCAACTCTGCAAACCAACTCTGCAAACCAACTCTGCAAACCAACCCTGCAAACCAACTCTGCAACCAACTCTCCTCCACCAGGGGGCACCCCTGTTCACGGACTTTGCTTTATCCCAGTGCACATCCAATCCCCTTGGTTCCCTTGCACCTCCTGATTCATAGACTGTTATTTTGTTCATTTCCTGTATGCACCCGTCCTTTATTAAACCCGCTCACTTCCAATTCAAGCCATCTCCATCGTATCTATCTCTGACACCCGGGACAGATCCCAAACCCCCCTTGAACGTGACAAGCACCCTATATGCTATTTGGGCCACCTATTTACTCCTAGATGACAAATTAATATAGTCATCAATTCTAATTTAACCCCAAATGTAATAAACCAGGTGCCCTTTTTAATTGCAGCAAATTTCTCTGTGTCATTATTTGATTAAGGTGTGTCTGGCTGGATGATGTGTTTGCAGTTTAAGGGGCTGATTCAGAGTCGCACTTCCACCTTTTTTTAGGCGCAAGTGTAGACCTGAGCAATACTATGTTGAACTGCAAGGGGAGGCAAATTTAAATAATAAAACCAGAATTAAAATTAGGAGGTGAAGTTTCTTAGCTCAACTCTATTTAAAAGAATAAACATAAAGCTATGCAGTATTTTAGTTCTATGTGTAAAAGTAATGTATTTTCCCTGCATGCAATATTTTTTTTATTATTTAACACCCCTCACTTTGAAAAATGGTTTAGCCGAGCTGTAAACTTGCACCTAAAAAAAAGGTGTAAGTGCATCTCTGAATCAGCCCCTAAGTCTCCAAACAGCTGACATCATGTCAGAACCAGCTTTTACACAGGGCTTGCAGTCACAGGCATTGACAATGCTTGGTCCACTGCTGCGGAGATTCATATGCAGCTATGGTAAGCCAACAAATTACCAACCATTGACCAACATTGATGTTATCTGGATGCCAAAAGGTGCAGAATTGGCAGAAATCCCCTTCTGTCAAAGCAAACCTCAAACCAAAAATTTTTTTTTAGAAGAAAGCAAATGTAAGAATACATGGATTCATCATAGAGATTTATTTTTAAGCTTTATTTAAAACGAAGTATTCGTATATACAGCAGGATTAAAATGTCACATTTTGCAAGATTTAACAGAAGTAAAATAATCTTATAAAAGTTAGGTTAAAGAGTTATTCCCTTATTTTGTGGTAAGGTTGCAATTTTTATTGTGAAAATGTATAACAAATCAATTTTATTCAAAGAAAAGGGTAGCATTCTAATCACACACACTAATGAAAATCCTGACCCATAATGCTGTGTTTAATATAGCTAATAAATGAATCTACTATCCACAAATCCTTTTTGATTAAATTCCTTCTTCTGATCTGCTCATTAAGCAAGCTTAGAGATTTGCATTCAGAAAGCTTTCTTAATTTAACACCTAGAATACAAAAATCATTTTTTTATTACATCTCTGCTAATAAAATGATCATTGCTATTGAAAGCATTGATAGCTACTGCCAATGAAAGAGCAACTTTATTCCATTTACCAATGATATATCTTAATGAAAATTTAGAGAGCATAAATGTATTATATGTATTTTACAGAAGAGTACTGTGTATAACTATAATGTGGTTAATTTGTGGCCAGTAAAATTAAATGAATCAATCTGTACATCAGTAACATACAGAACAGTTTTGAACCAGGAGTTAAAAGAGACCTAGAAATATATCTATGTTATTAACCACCACAAACTTCAGTGCACTCGGGAACATAAGTCACTGTATACCCCTAATAAGACAAATATCTACAATATTAAAAACATACGTTTTTTACATTTAAAAAAAAAAATTTGTGACAAGATATTTTACAATTCCCAGTCCATACTGAGAAAACACATTCAATTAAGTAAAGACATTAATGCATATAATATCAGTCTGCAGAATATATCCAATGTTAATGAAACTTTTTGGAACAATCACATCTCTACAATAAATGCAAATATATTCAATTTCATATGCAAAATGGCATTCATATAGAATTGTTCCTATAATCGGAGTATGCCATCTGCTGCCTCTTGGTTAATGTGAAGGAAGGTGGAATGCCCTAAGCTAATAAAGTAGGAACCTAAATATCTAGCAATCTCACGATTGCACTTCGCCCTTCTGGGTCCAAAACTTTACCTATTCTATCACAATTGGATACTTCACCTCTTCACAACCTGAACTGGTTATGTGATGACCCTTTGCACCGGGAACATTATAATATCCAAACCAATGCGTGCTCATCTTACTTCTTCATGGGGAGATCATGTTTACAGGTGGAGGTCCATTTCTGGGATGGATGACGTGCAATTGTGAGATTGCTAGAAAATTAGGGTTACTACTTTATTAGCTTAGGGCATTTCATCTACCTTCACATCAACCAAGAGGCAGCAGATGGCATGCTACGGTATCTTTATGAATACAATTTTGCATATGATATTGAATATATTTGCATGTGTTGTATAGATGTGATTGTTCCTAATGTTTCATTAACATTGAATAGATACTGCAGACTGCTGTTATATGTTGTATTAATTTATTTACTTAATTAGATGTTTTTTTCTCCATATGGGATGGCAATTCAATGTAAAATATTTTGTCACATTTTTAAGAAAGATTTAATAAACTTTGGATTTTAATATTGGAGATATTTTTTGTGTATTGAGGTATACAGGGACTTATGATCCCTAGTGCACTAAAGATTGTGGTAGTTAATAGGAGTAGGATTACCATAAAGGTAGCATAGGTGAAATTAATTAGCTAGTGCAGTTTCATGTTGTGTTTTTTCTATAGACAAGTGGGGCATAATATGGGAATTAAACATATTATAATGTATGTGGTGTATTTTAGGGGTCTAGGAATAGCATACTATATACTGTAAATACCCAGGAAATGTAAACCACAAATTATAGTTTGTGTCATTACCAGACCCATCATAAACTCCACATGTGCTTTACATAGTGTGCCATGTAAATAAAGGGGACAGGGAGGGAGATGTGTAAATGTAAGGGGGGCGGGGGGGAGCATGTGTGTGGAAGGGGTGCAGGGAGGGGGGAAGTGTATTGGAGAAGGCCTGGAATGGGCGAGTTTCAGTTGTGAGATTGCTAGAAAATTAGGTTCCTGCTTTTTTAGCTTAGGGCATTCCACCTTCCTTCACATCAACCGATCCTGAGTGCACTGAAGTTTGTAGCAGTTAATAACCCAGATATATAAGAAGTCAGGTATGTCATTAGCGGGAGAGATGGAGGATGGAAAATCTGTAATGGGAAGGGGGTTGGGTTAGGTTGGGGGAATTGAGTAATGGTAACTATATTTATTTTCTCCATGGACTTTCACTGTGGAATCAATGAGAAGCATAAAGAGAAGAACCCAACAATTAATATTCATTTAAGTACTTATTTTAAGCCAACAAATGTCAGGGAACATACTTATGCTACTCCCTTGCACACTAGGACAGGAGGACACCATAGCATTCACTTGCTCCTGCTGCCATAATCCATGCTTCACCTCTGAATAAATTTCTGCCCTATCAGTGGGATTTTAATGTTTTGTGTTTTTTTTTGTCTAGCACTCAAGTTAATTGTACTCCTACACAGAGCCATAACTAGAAATTTCAGTGCCAGAGGCAAAAAGGAAAATGGTGCCCCCTGACCCTGAATTCCAAGCTAATTTAAAAATATGAACTTAAGAATTGCGACCATGGCGGCTGCCCCTATCGCACACCCCTAGTTACGGCCCTGCTCCTACAGCAGCTATTGCTTTGTCCTGTAAATGCTTCTTAAGTATCTGTCAGCATGAACAGGCATTGTGTAAGAGACTTAGGGACAGATTTAAGGGGATTTTTTTGGGCGGTTTGAAACCTCCAGCAATATATGAAGATCACAACCAATGGCTTTTTACAAAAACAGGCCAGTGTTTTTTACATTTACAAACTGCTATACATGTATATCTAAAAAAATTATTTTTTGTAATCCGTATAAATAAAAATGTATGCCCTTAAATGCTAGGGCACGCTGGCGTATGTAGTAGTAAAGATGCCAGCATGCCGTATAAAGTCAGACTTTTTTTTGTAAATGTTTTTATACAATGATTTTTTTAAAATCATTTTTGTGCTTGATTTTAAACAGTAGTAAGTGACGATATTAACAGAATTGTCACTAACTCCTGCCTCTATTGTTTTGTTGGTTTTAGTGATGGTTTGTATGCTCTGCATTGTAAAAGTCAGGATTGCAATTTTAGAATTGCCATTTTGACAAATACATTATTCTAGCGTTTTATTTGTGCGGTTTTGACTTTTGTAAATCCAGCAGTTTTGCAAAACCGACATTTAGTGGATCTTTCCCATGGACTTACCACTGTTTGGTCCGGTTATCCATTACAAAAAGAGAAAGATTACAAACAATTACCAAAGTTTATTATTTATTTATTAACAGGTTTTATATAGCACCAGCAGATTATGCAGCACTTTACAATTTGTAACATTTATTATACACAAGACTGGGTAGTAACAGACTGGGTGGGTAAGAGGGCCCTGCTCACATGCTTATACTCTATAGGACAGTGGGTTTGATACATAATGGCAAGTGCTATATATCAAACATTGGACTAGCCAGATTGTAGGGAATTTTAGAATAGAAAGAGAGAGTGGGCAGGTTTGTGTTAGTAATGTAATATAAAGGCAAAGTTAGTAATAGAAAGTTAAAAATTAAAATGAAGAAAAGAGGTTAATTTAACTTTTTTTTTTTTTAACACAAATGTTATTTTTTATGATCATAAACAGCAGTTTGTTGTGGAGATGGTCAGCACACCATAATGTAAAACAAAATCAGCTTTTTTTGTTACAATGATTGTTAAAGTTGCAAAACTTAAGCAAAATTCTAAAATGCATATAATGAATGTGAAATTGTCTACAACTCTTCACAGAAATAAAGCAAGTAGTTCCAATGAATAATTTAGAAATATAAATTTCATGCTTTTAATTGGATATCACTTTCTAAAATGCTCGTTCTGATGCTGATGTGCTTTGATCTTAAGAATAAGCGTAGGAGATTTGCTGGAGGCTTACACTTTTGAAGCCACTTTTACACTTTTTAATTATGAAAACAGTTGTGAAAAGAAAAATGTACTATAACTGTATATGGAACATTTTACCAATTTTCTGACTTTTGTAAAATAATTGCAATGCCAAAATTGAAATTGGTAGTACATTAGCACACCTTAACTGTGCATTTTAATACTAAGCTGCATTTCAGAAGCTATCAAATGCGTAATTTGTAGGAAGTCTGGAGAAAGTGCATGGAACACTGAAAAGGTGGCAGGAATGTGTGTGTGTATGCACAGAACATGAAAATGGGCAAAATACGATACAGACACATGAGAAAAGAGAAAAGTCAGAAGTCTGGATTTGGTGATGGACAGGGGAGGTGGGGCTTGATGACAATTTCATGAAATCAAGTAATCACCATTAAAAACAGGAATTAAGAGATTTATTTTGGGGAATATAGACTAAGTATCCCAAATTTAAGCTATTTATTCATCATTCTTGGTGCTCTATAGTCATGGAGAAGTATTATGAATCATTAATAATATATCTATAGGCTACTAAATTATATTGTAATATGTGTTGAAATCTGAATGTATGTGTTAGTACTATTGTAAAAATCTACGTCTCAAGTTATAATATGCGAACCAGGCCAGTGATAATATACCTGTGACTGATTGAGTGTGAAATAAATAATGACTGTAACAAAATTTTCAAGAAGTTCCTTATATAATTAAAAACACTTTATGATATAAATCAGGTATACTGTCTATACCTAACCACATATCAGGTCCTACATTAGATCTTCAGTTTCTTCAGGTAGTTCAGTATAGTATTCAGCACTGTTATATATTAGATATAGACTTAGTTAACCAGCGCCACGTACCTTAATGGGGAAAGGGGATAATGGGGGAGAATAGGGATACAACGGGGAGATGGTATATGTAGTGATGTGGTAACTATGTTACACAGTATAAACCCTACTATTATACAATAATTAGGATATATAAAAAAAAATAGATATTTATTTATTTATTTATTTAGTAACTTGAAATAAGGTTACATTTATCATGGAAGCGCTCCCCACAGATGAGTAAAAAGTGCCTATAAACTATAGTCTGTTGCAGATTAAGCAATATTAGTTAAACATATAAAATATGCAAAAATAATAATAATAATAGTAGGGATAAAAAGTTATAAACAATAATAATACAGTAAACAATAGCAGACAATATTAGACAAAGGTGGGGAGTGAACCTCAACCCACCTTATAGTAGCAACCTTGATTAACCTATATAGTCCTGTTCCAGATGCATATAGAGCATATAGAGCATGGATTCAAAGTTCCACTGTGCCAAAACCGTGGTTTAAATTGTCTTATGTAAAATAATATTCCCACAATTGAGGTGGCCGTTTGAGTTTTTAGACCGGCAAATATATTCAGTATAGACGCAGCAGATGCTGCCAAAAAGACTTCGAAAAGCTCGTTCTGATGAACTCTGAGCAGGGGCAGATGTAATACAGTTATGGTCCCCAATGTACAATGGGTTGTACTTACGCCTCCGGGTGTCCGGTGTAGATAACGGGGCCGTTCTCGTCCACGTCCTCCTGGGGTTTCCCTGGATTCCCGTGTGGGGCGATCCCTGTTCCTTTACCTTCCTGGGGCGCGGGCTGCAGACTGTAGCCGAGTACACTAGCTTGCGGCGGCGTGCACAGTATCAGAGGCTGATTATTGCACCCTGAAGAAGCCAACGACGGTGAAACGCGTAGGTGAAGCCTTGTGGAGATCTCCTAACATTATCGATACTGCAGAGCACCGCTCACTGGAAAACTTAGCAAGCCGCTATCTATTCCATAAACAGGGCGCGGCGGTGTGCACGCCGCCGCAAGCTAGTGTACTCGGCTACAGTCTGCAGCCCGCGCCCCAGGAAGGTAAAGGAACAAGGATCGCCCCACACGGGAATCCAGGGAAACCCCAGGAGGACGTGGACGAGAACGGCCCCGTTATCTACACCGGACACCCGGAGGCGTAAGTACAACCCATTGTACATTGGGGACCATAACTGTATTACATCTGCCCCTGCTCAGAGTTCATCAGAACGAGCTTTTCGAAGTCTTTTTGGCAGCATCTGCTGCGTCTATACTGAATATATTTGCCGGTCTAAAAACTCAAACGGCCACCTCAATTGTGGGAATATTATTTTACATAAGACAATTTAAACCACGGTTTTGGCACAGTGGAACTTTGAATCCATGCTCTATATGCTCTATATGCATCTGTAACAGGACTATATAGGTTAATCAAGGTTGCTACTATAAGGTGGGTTGAGGTTCACTCCCCACCTTTGTCCAATATTGTCTGCTATTGTTTACTGTATTATTATTGTTTATAACTTTTTATCCCTACTATTATTATTATTATTTTTGCATATTTTATATGTTTAACTAATATTGTCTAATCTGCAACAGACTATAGTTTATAGGCACTTTTTACTCATCTGTGGGGAGCGCTCCCATGATAAATGTAACCTTATTTCAAGTTACTAAATAAATAAATAAATATCTATTTTTTTTTATATATCCTAATTATTGTATAATAGTAGGGTTTATACTGTGTAACATAGTTACCACATCACTACATATACCATCTCCCCGTTGTATCCCTATTCTCCCCCATTATCCCCTTTCCCCATTAAGGTACGTGGCGCTGGTTAACTAAGTCTATATCTAATATATAACAGTGCTGAATACTATACTGAACTACCTGAAGAAACTGAAGATCTAATGTAGGACCTGATATGTGGTTAGGTATAGACAGTATACCTGATTTATATCATAAAGTGTTTTTAATTATATAAGGAACTTCTTGAAAATTTTGTTACAGTCATTATTTATTTCACACTCAATCAGTCACAGGTATATTATCACTGGCCTGGTTCGCATATTATAACTTGAGACGTAGATTTTTACAATAGTACTAACACATACATTCAGATTTCAACACATATTACAATATAATTTAGTAGCCTATAGATATATTATTAATGATTCATAATACTTCTCCATGACTATAGAGCACCAAGAATGATGAATAAATAGCTTAAATTTGGGATACTTAGTCTATATTCCCCAAAATAAATCTCTTAATTCCTGTTTTTAATGGTGATTACTTGATTTCATGAAATTGTCATCAAGCCCCACCTCCCCTGTCCATCACCAAATCCAGACTTCTGACTTTTCTCTTTTCTCATGTGTCTGTATCGTATTTTGCCCATTTTCATGTTCTGTGCATACACACACACATTCCTGCCACCTTTTCAGTGTTCCATGCACTTTCTCCAGACTTCCTACAAATTACGCATTTGATAGCTTCTGAAATGCAGCTTAGTATTAAAATGCACAGTTAAGGTGTGCTAATGTACTACCAATTTCAATTTTGGCATTGCAATTATTTTACAAAAGTCAGAAAATTGGTAAAATGTTCCATATACAGTTATAGTACATTTTTCTTTTCACAACTGTTTTCATAATTAAAAAGTGTAAAAGTGGCTTCAAAAGTGTAAGCCTCCAGCAAATCTCCTACGCTTATTCTTAAGATCAAAGCACATCAGCATCAGAACGAGCATTTTAGAAAGTGATATCCAATTAAAAGCATGAAATTTATATTTCTAAATTATTCATTGGAACTACTTGCTTTATTTCTGTGAAGAGTTGTAGACAATTTCACATTCATTATATGCATTTTAGAATTTTGCTTAAGTTTTGCAACTTTAACAATCATTGTAACAAAAAAAGCTGATTTTGTTTTACATTATGGTGTGCTGACCATCTCCACAACAAACTGCTGTTTATGATCATAAAAAATAACATTTGTGTTAAAAAAAAAAAAAGTTAAATTAACCTCTTTTCTTCATTTTAATTTTTAACTTTCTATTACTAACTTTGCCTTTATATTACATTACTAACACAAACCTGCCCACTCTCTCTTTCTATTCTAAAATTCCCTACAATCTGGCTAGTCCAATGTTTGATATATAGCACTTGCCATTATGTATCAAACCCACTGTCCTATAGAGTATAAGCATGTGAGCAGGGCCCTCTTACCCACCCAGTCTGTTACTACCCAGTCTTGTGTATAATAAATGTTACAAATTGTAAAGTGCTGCATAATCTGCTGGTGCTATATAAAACCTGTTAATAAATAAATAATAAACTTTGGTAATTGTTTGTAATCTTTCTCTTTTTGTAATGGATAACCGGACCAAACAGTGGTAAGTCCATGGGAAAGATCCACTAAATGTCGGTTTTGCAAAACTGCTGGCAATTTAAAGATATATCCCTGCATGCAAAGAATACAATTAACTTGGCTCCCCCTGAAATCAACATGGTTTAGCCCTTGAGTAACTAAGTTCATGCACTTAACAAGGTCTGGATCCAGCCCTTAGTTCTTAAGCATATAAAGAAAAAGCATGGTGATTCCTTCTGGATTTTAAATAACCACTCAAGTTCTTCTTTACAGATAATTATTCAACAAGTTTTCAATTTCAATTTTTAAAAACAATAAAATAAGCACATCTCTAGGCAGACCTCTTAAGGGCTACTAGACCCGTTCACTCAAAGATGGATAATGGCATGTATGATAATCAGAGCCCATATACTTGCGAGGATTAAATATAGTTCTATCTTATTCCTGGAGCTTCTAACATAACATAGAAACATAGAAACATAGAAAGTGACGGCAGATAGAAGCCACATGGCCCATCTAGTCTGCCCATTTGTTTATTCAAAACTATACTGACCCTAGGCCCTATTTACCCTCAATTTAGTTTACAATTTAGGATATCCTTATATTTATCCCAAGCATGTTTAAATTGTTCTACTGTATTGGCCTCAACCACCTCAGATGGGAGGCTATTCCACTTATCTATCACCCTTTCAGTGAAGTAATTTTTCCGCACATTTCCTTTGAATCTACCACCCTCCAGTTTATATTCATGCCCTCGTGTTCTATTACACTTTTTCTATTGAAAAATGCTACCATCATCTAGCCGGTCACAACCCTTGATGTATTTGAAAGCTGATTTCAAAATCAGCTGCTTCCCTGCAGTCCCTGAGATTAATTCTCTGTGCATGTTGTATACTGCACTTTATCTGAAGATTCCTACAGTATGGACGATAAACGGTCACAGACCAGGAGGTCTGGTGAGTTAGAGTAGTAATTTAGACAGGGTCTATATGCTTTTTCTTATCAGTACCTGCCTGCATGTTTTTAACTATGTGTTGCAGATCTGAATCCAGTAAAGGGAAGCGGCCGTCTGCTTCTCAGGAAAAACACAAGAAAGCCAAGACCACCACCTGCTTATCTTGTGTAGCGATGCTACCTGACGGTCATACCAGCGCATTATGCTCAGCATGTGAAACATCACAGACCCAGCAGGCATCGCCACAGATGATACAGTGGATCTCTCTTATGAAGGAGACCCTCAAGGAGACATTTGTCACCAAAGAAGACCTCAAAAAACTGTCTCTTAAGAGAACCAGGACACCATCCGAACATTCGAAACTATCGGACCCCGAAGAAGGGGCCTATGTGCCGGGGGAAGCACACTATTCCGACCCAGAATCCATTGTCTCCAAGGAGAAGGAGTGTATAAATCCTATCATGGTTGACAATCTACTTAAGCTGATTGAAAAGACCTTAAACATACAGGAAACTAAGGACGATCTACAGCTGCAGGACCTCATCTTTAAAGAACATAAGAAGACACTGAGGAAGTTTCCGGTGTTTCAGATCGTCAAGAAAATCATAGTGGATGAGTGAAAATATTCTGACAGAAAGGCCTCTATGAATAAATTTATCAGAACCTATCTTTTTGCGGCAGAGGACTCTAAGTTCTGGGAGGATTCCCCCAAAATAGATGCTGCTATTTCTCGCATCTCCAAGAGGACAACCCTGCCTATCGAAGACTCTAATGCCTTTAAGGACCCTATGGAGGTGTCACTCAAGAAGCAACACGTGATTCAGTGTGCATACCTGAGACCTTCCATCGCCACTGCGGTAACCTCCCGAGTGCTCAGAGTTTGGGACAACGAATTGGAAAAATGCGTAGCAGACGGAGTCAAAATGAGTGAACTTACAAAGATCGTCCAGGATATGCAGCTTGGCTTTGAGTTCATATGCGAGACCTCCATGGACTCTGTGAAATTGGCATCTCGTGCCATGGCCACTACTACAACCACATGCAGGGCTTTATGGTTAAAACCGTGGTCAGCGGATGCCCAATCCAAAACCAAGCTGCTAGACCTGCCTTTCTCTGGGGAGTTTCTCTTTGGGTCTAAAATTGATGATATTATTGCGAAAATATCTGGGAGGAAATCATCATGGCTTCCTCAGGAAAAGCCCAGCCAGAAACCCTTCAGCACAAGATACATCAGGCCATCCCAGGCTGAGGTCATGGATGCGAAATTGTACAGACCAGGCAGGTCCTACCAGTGTTGCTTTCAACAGGGCGCAACAAGGTAGAACGCTTACAGGGGGAGGGAGAACAAGACTTTTCGTCCCTCAAGCCAATGACGTCAGAGTCGTCACTCCCCCTCCTTCACTGGCAGTAGGGGGAAGGCTACGTCATTTCTTAAGCCAGTGGACATATACAACCACAGACCTCTGGGTGAGAAGTATCATCTCAGAGGGTTATTCACTAAAATTCTGATCGGGACCACCAACAGAATTCTTCAGACCCCTCGGGATCCAGAGAAGCTACAGGCCCTGCAGGAGAACATAGCCAATCTGCTATAACAACAGGTAATAACAGAAGTTCCCCCTCTTCAGCAGGGCAAGGGTACATATTCCAAGATCTTTATTGTGAGGAAACAATCCGGAGGCTTCAGGATAATCCTGGATCTCAGGAAAGTCAACAAATACATCTATGCAAGGGACTTCAAGATGGAATCGGTAAGGTCAGTTCTCCCAGGGCTATGCAGAGGCATGTTCCTGACGTCCATCAACCTTTGAGATGCCTACCTTCACGTTCCCATCAGCCTTCACCACCAGAGCTACCTCAGGTTTCACGGATTTCAACTTCACTTCCAGTACCAAGCTCTGCCATTTGGCCTCTCAACCTCCCCAAGGACCTTCATAAAGGTTTTCGCCCCTCTAATAGCGAAGCTCAGGGAGGAAGGCATCATGATCTGGGCATATCTGGATGACCTGCTGGTGGCAGCAAACACAGAAGATCAGGCATGTCAACACACCACACAGGTTCTGAACTTTCTTCAGGAACACAGGTGGATTATAAACTGGGACAAATCTCATCTTCTTCCATCCAGAAAACTCAAATATCTAGGAGTAATCCTAGATACGGTACAAGAAAGGATATTCCTGAAACCAGAAAGAATCTCAAAGATCCTGCAAAAGACATAAATGTTGTGAAGCAGGCCATGGGTGACAGCGAAAGATTGCATGCAGCTACTGGGACTCATGTCAGCAGCCATCGATCCAGTACCTTGAGCGAGAGCCCATATGCGCACGCTGCAAAATTACTTCTTGCAAGGAGGTGAGAAAGGACCAGAAGTGGTGGACCACCCCAGGAAACCTATCAAGAGGTCAATGGTTCAGGCCACCAAAACACATCCTAATCACGACGGATGCCAGCGCCCAAGGATGGGGAGCAGTATGTGGACCTCAACTGGCACAGGGGACCTTGGACTCCAGTCTCAGATCAGCACACTCCAATGTCAGGGAGATGAGATCCATAGTAGAAGCCTGCCATCACTTTCAACAAGCTCTTCAGGGCCAAGTGGTCAAAGTCCACTCAGACAACAAGGCGGTTGTGGCCTACATCAATCATCAGGGGGGAACAAGAAGCAAGATGCTGATGGCTGATGAATCAAGCAAATATTCTTCTAGCCTGAGCAGAAACCTACCTGCTAGACATCTCAGCTGTCTACATAGCAGGCAGCGTGAACATCACGGCAGATTCCCTGAGCAGGAACACCATCCATCCAGGAGAGTGGGAGCTAGATCAAAGCATCTTTGTCAGACTGACAGAAAGATAGGGCATGCAAGACATAGACCTTATGGCCTCCACTAGGAACAAAAAGGTACAGAGTTTCTTATCAAGATTCCGAGGACCAGGGTCCTGAGGCATAGACGTCCTATCCCAGAAATGGGATTTCGTCTGGCCTACATCTTCCCTCCGGTCCCTCTAATTCAGAAGGTTCTCAGCAAGATTGTGTCAGACCATTCGGTCTTCATTATAATCCTCCCTTTCTGGCCCAGGAGATCGTGGTTTCATCAAGTCGCCAACCTGGCAATGGACAACCCGTGGTTCCTACCTCCATCCCGGGAACTTCTCAGCCAAAACAAGGTGCTCCATCCGGACCCTCAATCCCTCAAGCTGGCGGCCTGGAAGCTGAAATCTCCTTCCTTAACAGGCAGTGGTTCTCTTCGAAGGTGATCAACACCCTAACCAAAGCCAGAAAGCCGGTTACAAGGTATATCACAGAATATGGAGTATTTTCAAAAACTGGTGTGATGTGAATTCCTACCCTATAGATCCAGTATCCATTAGCATCATACTCAAATTTCTCCAGGCAGGACTGGACAAGGGATTAGCTCTCAATACCCTCAAGGTCCACATTTCCGCCCTGAGTGCCGTGATGGACACGGACTTGGCATCAAATAAGTTTGTGAAACACTTTATTCAAGCTGCTATGAGGATGAAGCCCATTAGGAGGCAACTGTTACCCACATGGGACCTCAATCTGGTACTAGAAGCTCTAACTTCTCATCCATTTGAACCTCTCCAGGAGGCGCAGCTGAAATTCCTTACATGTAAAACTACCTTTCTGGTGGCTATCACCTCAGCCAGGAGAGTATCAGAGATGCAAGCATTCTGGACTGAGGAACCGTATACTTGCTTTCATCCGGACAGAGTAGTTCTTAGAACTAACCCTACCTTCCTGCCCAAAGTAATGTCAAAATTTCACCTCAATCAGGAGGTTATCCTGCCTTCCTTTTTTCCAGAGCCGGTATCAGATAAGGATTACATACCCTAGACCTGGTCAGCAAGCGTTTAGGAAATCCAAACAGCTGTTTATCATTCCAGAGGGCAAAACAAAGGGGGTCCAGTCTCCAAATCCACCATATCTAGAAGTATCTAGCTTACGTTAACAATGGGCTAGAGATCCCAGTAGATCTCAGGGCACATTCAACCAGGGCCATGGCCACATCCTGGGCTCACAGGGAGTCAGCTTCTATCTTAGAGCTCTGCAAGGCTGCCACTTGGTCATCTTTTCACACTTTTTCTAAGTATTACAGTCTGAATCTTATCGCCTCTGAAGACTCTAGATTTTGCAAAAGAGTCCTTTAGACTTTGGGTGAAGGGCTTCTATTTCTTTTCTCACTTGGTGTTTTTTTCTTGCCCCACCCCTCTTAGGGATAGCTTTGGCATGTCCCAATGTGCTATGCTGCCACCAAGGAGAGGGAAAAGGTAAATTATACCTGATAATTGTATTTCCTCGACCTTGATGGCAGCATAGCTACTTCCCTCCACTTGGTGATATTTTGTGCATTTCTTGTTTGGTAGCTAATTCAGTTTTTTTATAGCTTTATGGAGTAGGAAGACACAGAGCACTGGAGGAGGGCCCTATTTATGTGCTGGGGGTGTCTTTTCTTTCCTTTCTGACTGGCTCCCGCCCCATGGAGATAACCCAATGTGCTATGCTGCCATCAAGGTTGAGGAAATACAATTATCAGATATAATTTACCTTTTCAAAACCATAAATGGGTTCCATTACCTGGTGAGCCTGAATGTTCCTCATCCACCACAGGTTGGAGTAATCTGGGTGCGGACCATTTCATTGTGTCCATATCTCCTACACCTTCCATCTCTGCCTGGCTCACAACTCTCAAGGCCATTTTTTCCACATTGGTAAATTGCAGGGAATCTGGTAATGGCCCTGCCCCTGTTGTTAGCTCATGTTTGGCCTTTTCTGCCAATTTTTTTTTAATGGCCTGTTTTAGATCTGACCATCTGTTTCCAAGAAACAAGGAAAAATGTTAGTATATAGTGCCAATAGATTAGGCAGCGCTTACACAAGTAAAGCATTAATACAAACCATAAATTGTCTTAGAAACCAATTTTAGATTTATATAAAATCATATTTTTCATATTATCCTAAAATGATATGTTTTTGTCTTACCTTTTCTTTAATTGTTGATTTAGAGTATGCTATGAATTCATCATAAATTTGGTTCCACACTTGTGGTCTGAGGTGTCCTGCAATTTCAACATCATTAATATACAGTTTAGCCAAGATTTTATTCACTAGATGGATGACCTCTTGAGGTGTGAAATTGGGACTTCTAGATTTGTCCTTTTGTCCCATGTTAATGATCCACGCACGTTTGTGCTGGCCATGCTGTGTGTGAGCCAATCACATTGCAAATTCTGTGATTAACATTTCTTTCATCATATCAGGGAGTTTATATTTTGCTATGTACTATTGACTTCTGATTCGTTGCTCCCTGAAGGCATTTCAGGAGTCGGCCAATGACGTCGTTAGTTCTCATTCAGCATGAGTCTGCCATTTTAAATCAGTTATTTTGGAAAATGGCCCATGCGGTTCCCTTTTCCCGGCGGGAACTGTGAATCCTGGTCCAGGAATTGGAGCAGTTCAACCTTCGCCAGTCCCGCTGTAATTTGGCCATCAGGGCAATATACGTCTGCGTGCAGTGGGTGATCAGACGCCATCTGCGGGTCCACCGGCGTGTGGAACAACTCATGCGCCGTTGGTCTGATCTCATGCGGCGTCAAGGATCTACTGGCAGAGGTCCGGCTCCAGATGATCGGCATGAGTATTTACTATAAAATTTTTAAAAATACATACAGTAGTGCTAACTGTGATAATACATTAGTTTTTATTAGATTTATGTAAGTGCAAAGTGTTGACATAAAAAATGTGGTATACTAGTTAACAGTTATTGAACAGTGAATGAATAACTAAGTATGGGCTGGATTGCAGTGGAGTTAAAATTCATAGGATTCTACTTTTATTCTATTTGTGATATTTGTTTGAAAACATAAACAAATATCATGGTAAAAGTAAAGCTGCTCAGTGTGTGGATGCAGTAAGCATGCAGAAAATTAAAATTAACTGTAGTTCGCAGGAAATCAACATGTTTTAGCCCAAGATGAACTAGGTTCAAGCACTAAACTACGTGTGGTTACTGACCATTGTCAATAGTGTATATTTAGAACATTATATATTTACGGAAATAACCTCTGTATTTGGTTATTTTTAAACTTTACAATATTTTTACAAGATCATGTTTATATCACTTAGGATGCTACAGACACAATCAGGCGGAAATAGCACGCCGGAACATTGAGCAACAGCAACAGGAGGAGGACCAGGAGGACCAGGAGGAGCTCCCCCCCGGAACCTTCTTCAGGAGGTGGAGGACCAGGAGGAGCTGTCCCCCGAGCTGTCCCCCCAGGAAATGAATGTGGAGGAGCTGTCCCTCCAGGTTGTACACCACAACATACAGCAGGAGGAGCTGTTCCCTCCTGACAATGAGGAGGAGCAGGATCAGGGACCAAACCAGCATGTGCAGCATGACAACAATGGAGGGGATCTTGGTAATTTTTTGTACTATTTTATTTTAAGTTTGAATAATGTAACTTTTTCTGATTGTGGGTTATTATTGTATTGTTCATATGGTGACATACAGATTTTTTTTATTTTTTTTAAATCACAATAGCTATTACTAAAACATGCTTCTAAAAGGCTTAAATGTAAAATTTTTCATATAAAGCAAATGGCTTAACCAGCATCAGCTACATAAATTGTGTTTTATGGAAAAATTTTAATAAAAAGATTGTGTGTATTGTTAGTAATATATGGAAATGTAGTTTTATAAGTGTCCCCAAACCCAATATATTTAATAAAGACACAAGATCACCCTGCAGAGTGGCACATGTTCCAATGTGTGATCCCCCAAAAAACAAAAATGTAAGGTCATGAATATTGTTATGATGTCTATGTTCATTGAGCACTTAAAATGTAACAGGTAGAGTTTTATTAAATTTTCATCTCTCTAAGTGTAATGAGGCTATTGTTAATAATGGCTTACTAATAAAGGGCCTGATCCAGACCTACGTTCGCATGCGCGCTAACGCTGATCGTAAGCGTAAAAACAGCAGAAAAAACGCACTGCGCATGTGCATAGTGACAACTTCCGGTCGTACTAAAGACCTTTTTGTAGCGGCGATTCTGGCGTCCGTATTGGTTGCGTATTTTCCGAGTTTTTATAGTACGAAGTTAGTACGGACGCTGGAGTTAAGGAATGTAGGTGGAGGGAGCCATTTAAATTGTACAGTATGGGCATGCTTAGGCCGCTATGAACAGCGCGTCACTATGAAAATACGTACTAACACTGGTAAAAGTTAGGGTAGGGTTTGGCGGGCGTAATGAAAGGAAGGTAAGGGGAGTGTCGTGGGAGTGAAAGTTTTTACGCTGCAGCGGTAATACGCTCCGCTCTCATGCGTAGGTCTGGATCAGGCCCAAAATGTCCTGACTAATGAAAATGTATTAGTGATACCTTAACTTTATATGCTGGCAAAATTACAGGTCATATGAAATCTTTGTGACAGCTGTCAAAAGTACAAACAATTTTAGTGAGTCTGTAAGTTTAATATCATAATCTGTATGAATGCTTAATTTTCCTTTGTGCACATCTGTTGGAAAAAAGATAATCAGGAAGACCCCTTCACTGAGGAGATGCTGAACATGCTGCACATGCTGGTGCAGATGGGGCAAACTGCCCAAATGTTATTATTGTTGTATAATAATTTTCATTTTTTAAATTATATTTAAAGTTCATTTTATTTGTTTTGTAGTGATGATAAATAAAAACTTGTTTATTTTAAGAAGTTTGTGGTTACTGTTTAATCAACATAAACATTACAACAGAACACTATTAATATTTGTCCAACAATTTAATTAACATAAAAATAGCTTGTTAATTTATTACATACATATTAAAACTTTCACGCACCTGTTTAACATATACTTAGAGCTTGTTACTGGTTTATGGCAGTGTGCTGGGGCTTTTCTTCTCTTTTGTTTCTGTGGCAAGCAGATTAACCCCCTGCATTTCACGCACCTGTTTAACATATACTTATAAATTGATTGAGCAACTTCCATTCTGTTTTTATTCTGTTTGTGGGCATGTCTGGGAGCAGTTGCTGAGAGGGAGCGCTGTTTCACAGTAGCCATTTTGCCACCAGCCACCGTCAAGGCGGAGACTTTAAGGGGTGTCTCCTAGGTAAGTTGGCTCTCAATTTATAAACATATATATGGGACCCAACATTGGGACTCTCAATTTTAGAGTTGAGTTAGGAGTATACAGAAAGGCCTTGACGGTGGCTGGTGGCTTATCCCATATTTGATCAAATATGTGTAACGAACATTTCTGTGTTTTATTTTACAGATAGAACAGTAGAGTTTGTTATTGGTTTATGGCAGTGTACTGGGGCTTTTCTTTTCTTTCCTTTTGTTTCTGTGGCAAGCAGATTAACCCCCTGCCTTTCACGCACCTGTTTAACATATACTGTTATACTTATAACATATACTTATAAATTGAATCGCATTGAGCTTGCGATTGCATTTTTATTCAAGTGCATTTTTTTTTATAAGTGCAAAGTTAAAACTAGGAAGGAGTGTGTCCTGAGTGTTGGGCTGAGTGAATTTTAGTGTATATTGTAGCACGTTGTTTTGTTTGTTGCTAACTTTTGTGTTCCTTTTTTTTTTTTCCTGTTAGAGCTAGTGGGTGTGGTGATTAGACTTCTATTTAAACAGGTGCAGGGAAGCGATTGCATTGAGCTTGCGATTGCATTTTTATTCAAGTGCATTTTTTGGGGGATAAGCATAATAAGATGAGTGGGAGCAGGATTGAAAATCTAACTCAATGCATGTCTTGTCATATGTATGCACACTTGGAGCAAGTCAAGTCTGGTACATTCGTCTGTGGGAAATGTGAGCACTTGGTATCTTTGGAAGCCGGGGTA